>VXBX01004068.1:413678-437466 GCA_013400415.1 Scytalopus superciliaris
AAAAAAAAAAAAAAGTAATTTCTGCATAGGACTGGCCTTACTATTTAGCAACATGATATTCTTCACAAGTTGCCAAACCACTAGGTAAACAGTTGATGCTGTGAGGTACCACTTAGCACTGGACCTGCCTAAACATGCTGAGTGTGATTTTCAAAAATGACACATAGCACCAACTTGCACTGACTACAAGTGCAACTATTTATCTAGATTTTTAATTTTATTTATGCTCCTAGAATAGCAGTCTTTTCTATCACACTATGGCAATGGATACACACACTCCGAGCACCTTCATTATTACTTCTAATAATGAAAGGGGTAGGTTTAGGGTTAGGGTTAGAGTTGGGTTAGGCAGAATGGGAGAATAAAAACCAAAGAATATAATAAAATATAATGTAGGATCAATAGAAGCAAAGAATGAGTGCTTGGGAAAAATAGTTTTTTCAACTGTGAATGTTTTCTTACATGAAAGACCACCATATTTCCAAAAAATATCTTGTTTCCCTCAAAAATTACTCCATTATTGCTGTTTTTGCAGCTGATCAGCACCAGTGTTACACCTACACAGATCATCTCTCTCTTCTTTTCACTGCATAAAGTAAATGCAAGGGCACAAAAGAAAGATAATGTATTCCTGCTTTCAAAAATTTTTTCTCAAAAAAATTCTCTACTGGATGTATATAATTAGCTTCATATGGCCTACAGAAATATAAATACCTGGTCGTAACCAGGTATTTGAATTCTCTACTCAAAGTTTTTCCTCAACAACAATTCTCTAAATTAGTACCAGTGTGAACCTAAGGGTGATCTAATTGCGGCCTTCCAGTACCTGAAGGGAGCCTACAAGAAAGAGAGGGGCTTCCTAAAAGTGCATGTAGTGATAGGACAAGGGGCAATGGTTTCAAACTGAGAGTATGTTTAGGCTAGATATTAGGAAGAAATTCTTTACTGTGAAGGTGATGAGGCACTGGAACAGATTGCCCAGAGAAGTTGTGGATGCCCCATCCCTGGAATTGTTCAAGGTCAGGATGGATGGGGCTTTGAGTAACGTGGACTAGTGGAAGGTGTCCCTGCCCATGGCAGTATTGGAACAAGATGGTCTGTAATGTCCCTTTGAACCCTAATCATTCTATGATCCTATAATTTGTTTAAAATCTGATTTAAAAGTTTGTTAAAAAACATGGTTATGAAGCACAGTTTGGGCCACTTGTGCCTAATTTTTTAACAGAAACAGACATTCATTCATAATTCCTCTTCATTAAAAACACAAAACTGAACATTTTCTGACAATTCATTTACACCATTTTGTTGTATAAACATCGGAAGCATCATATTCTCTGCTTCTTTTGAAAGCATTTTACAATTCAAATTAACCAAAAAATAACTTTGGGGCTCTTGTGAGAGCTCCATGTTAATCTAAGTCAGATCATTGTATTGCCTTACTTTTCATTCAAGCTACTGTGTTTTTTACCTCTGTGGTTTTAACAGCATCAATTATGTCGGCTTGGAGAAGCAAATAAAATAACAGAATTAACACAGTGTCAGTTGAGAGAGAGAAAAACAGAGCTGGAATATTCCCGTGAGTAGGGATATGAATAGCAGCCTCAGGAAGGTTTCTGAGATTTCTTTCTCCCAAAATGCATCACTGGTTTCATGAGGAATGAGCTACTGATGATACCTCACTCCCTTACATGTCTAAGAGGCATCTGGATCTGGTGATACAGTTTAGTGGTTTAAGGAATACAGTGGTAGTGCTGGGTTGATGGTGGGACTGGATGATCCTGAAGGTCTCTTCCGACCGTGATGATTCCATGATTCTACGATCACAACTCATTAGACCTGTGAAACCAGTTCAACCTTAAATCTCAACAAATGGATTCTTATAACTGTTTTCAGAGATGATTTTCTCACCTACTGAGTACTCACTTGTCATTTGTGTCAGGGGATATCAACCTGAATGACATCAATGTGCTAGCCCTGCACCTTTTGCTGTGTGACTCACTTTGCACACTTGTATTGTATTACTATAATGTCACACGGCTCAGACTTTCCAGTACAATCAATACATCTATGGTCAAATCAGGAATGTAATTCATAACAGATTCTCCACAGCAGTAACCTTCTCTCAATTTGCAATGTTTGTGGAGAAAACTTCTAGACAATGAGATAGATATTAGCCATGACACATGGACCAGTATCTATCCACTAGATAATCACAATGCTAAATAATAAACATTTTCCAGTAAAGTCGGTAATGGACCCCAGGATAAATGCTCTGGATTCTAACTAGAACATGACTCAAGCATATGTTCTCCAACAGAGCTTGGAAAGGCATGTGAGGTTCAAGGATTTTTTGGAGAAGTGATAAATCTTCAATTCAGAAAATGTGGAGGACATATTTAACTGCAATCAGATAAAAGTAATGAAGAGAAAAAATTGTTTTGGATTGGGTGACACTGTACAAGTATCTGTGGAACAAACAGGTACAGCAGCCAGACCTTAATTTTGATAAATACAAGAAAAAACTAAAGACAAAAAAGAGAATTACATCATCACACAAAACAAATTATAAGCAAGGCATATGTGGGCAGGGATGGATTCACTGTACATAATCTGGAGACATCAATCCCCAAAAGAAACCACAAACTTGAGAAATACACAGTCATATGCCAAGGACATACTCTTGAAATTTCTAGGAAATGAACCCTGAGAAGAGCATGAATTATACCTCATTCTATGCCCAGTATGATCATGCTCAGTTGATGATATGATAGTCACTTATTGCTCATTGATAGTTACACTTACCTACTTACATATCTATTTGTGCTACAGCTTCTTACCTTAATTTTATTTGAATCTGCCATGAAGAAAAAATTATTGTACTCCTTATTCCTATGATGTTCATCCCTATCATACCAAAGACATAAACAAACAAGGATACAACAACACTGTGAGCTAAAAGGACAGTTTTATTCCCATTTTACAAAGGGAATTTGAGGCATGAAAAAGAAATGCATTTTTTTAATTGCTTCCTTACAGTTCTCATTTGGAGAGACCCATTAGGCCTATTTTTTTCGGAACATTTAGCACATTTTTATATCATACCATTAAGATACAGCTCTCAGTGGCTTTCACTAAAGCAACTTGCACAAAATCCCATAGGAGCCTGAAAAAACACTTGTGGACAGCATTCAGTTTTCCTGGAAATCACTGAACTGCCCTTAACAAGACACAACCCTTTGTATATTTCCCTGCCTCAGCCATGACAAAAGTTCCCACAGATGAAGGTAGGTATGGACAACAAACAGCCTCCTTTACTTCATGACCCCTCAAAACATGCCTTAACAGATGGAGATAATCCAACTGGTAAAAAGACTTGGCCCAATAATCCAAGGCTGTACCATTATGCACGCTCAGGAACTGCAAGGAAGTAACCCAGGATATACAATCTATTTTAATTGTAGCATTAACTAAAATTGAAAGATACAATGTGTAACCTCACTCATCTTTTAAGGCAGCTTTGAAGTAAAACTTCATTTTTTAAAAAACAAAATTGGAAAGCAATTTCCATCATGTCATTTCTTATTTTTTAGTATCACCCAGAAGTCATTAACAAAGTTGGAACCTACAGACAGACCATACAACCCTCTGTCACTTCTGCTCATGAGACAGTGCATATCAGCACTAAAGTCTCTGAAGCCAGCAAGGGAACTCCAGCAATGGGGTCAATGAGAAAAAAGAGTCAGGCTCAGTGCTCTCAGGTGTGATCTCACCCAGATTTGAATGTAGCAGCATCTCTGAGGAGATGGAAACGTTTTTAGAGACAGCTGGAAAGCTGCCCTGTGGAAAAGGACCTGGGCGTGCTGGTCAACAGCCAGCTGAACATGAGCCAGTGTGTGCCCAGGAGGCTGAGAAGGCCAATGGCATCCTAGCTTGGATCAGGAATAGTGTGGCCAGCAGGACCAGGGCAGTGATCATCTCCCTGTACTCAGCACTGGTGAGGCCATAACTCAAGTCCTGTGTTCAGTTTTGGGCTCCTCACTCAAAGAAAGGCATTGAGGTGTTGAAGTGAGTCCAGAGAAGGCCAACAGAGCTGGTGAAAGGTCTAGAGCACAAGTTCTACGAGGAGCAGCTGAGGCAGCTGGGGGTGCTTAGCCTGGAGAAAAGGAGGCTCAGGGGGAACCTTAGCACTCTCTAGAACAACCTCTAACAGAGTCCTCCTCCAAACAACAAACCTGTATTTACTAGACCTCAGCAAAGAAAAACTCAAGAGAACATTTTTAAAGGTTGTATTACTTTTCTCCAACCTTCTTTCTGAAACAGCTCGGAATTTTTGATGAAAAAAAAAAAAGCCTCAAATCAACACAAGTTTGAAAAAAATTCAGACTAAACAATTCAAGCACAGTGAAACTATAACCAATTTTATCACAGTAATATGAAGGAAAATAATAACATTAACAAGATTTAATAATTTCAACCCAGAGCTTTTCCTTCACAATAAGAAACCTACATTATTAAATAAGAACTCAAGAACATAGTGTAACAGTTAAGAATGGAAACATACACTGCCTTCCTTTTTCTTGATGTGGCGAGAAGCATACCCTTGCAGTGGTGTCATTTTCAGTTTTGTTTTGGAATTGAGAGCACTTCAGGAAATCCGGCCACGAAGCATTTACCATGCCCAGCACTGGTTCACAGCCTTCTTTTGCTGCCTCACAAAATGTCCTGCAGGGCAAGAGGCCTCGACTGAAGAAAAGAGAGAAAAAAATTAACAATTATTATCACTGTAGTAGATAATGAAAACTTTTTAAAAAGAGAAAAAAGCAGTAATAAACACTTTTGAAGATTTTTGCATTCCACAGACGTACACCACAAAGGTGCAAAATTTTCATTATTCATTGGAGGTGACATCATCTCTTGACTTTCAGGCTAAATTTAAACCAAAATTAGGCTCAGAACAGTTTCCAAGTTCAACTCTGTGCAAGCTGAAACTGAGATTTTTATCAGCTTTTGAACCACTGTAGTGATGTAGTAAAACCACACAGTAGAAACATCCCCTCTTTCCCCATAATTGTGCAGACCTTCCCTCTCTGATATTGACAAACACTTTCATGAGCTTATACAAATAATTAACTTGGAAAAAAACATTTAATGTTTTTGATTGGGTAAGCTTCTGACAATTTAAGTGTGCTGAATCTGCTCATGGAGAGAACCAACAACCCTCAGAAAAAACTGTAGAAACCCAGAGTGGAAAGTGATACATGACTCCTTTTTAGCATTTATGAGCTCTTGCACTGTTTCCCTGAGCAGTAAAAACATGACTGTCAGATCAAAAGCAATAAATATCAATATTATGAGTTGAATTGTACTTTTTTAATAAAAGCACTATCAATCAGCAATTTTCAAAGTACAATGAGTTTAAATGCAGTGTACTTGTTTACTTCTTATTCTGAGATATATATCTGCACATGCTTTTTTTTATTTATTCTTCTTTTACATGTCTGTAGGAAAACCAATTTAAACAGATAGCTATGAACTGTCTCTAGGTCTACATAATTAGAGTCCCCAAAGTTCAGCAAAACATCTAGAAAATCTATTAACATATTTACTGTAGACCTGGAAAAGGATCAATAAAAGGAAAATTGCCAGATTACAGATAACACAATGCTGGCCAAGTAAATCAAGATTTGAAAAGACAAGAAATGTCAAAGAAGTCTCAGCCGACTTAGTTGACATGTGACACTCTAAGTCAGGATAGACTACTGTGGCACAACACACAGAGGAAAGAATACATGAATATCCACACATGCAGTTCTCTGATGTATTGCCATGTTCCACTGGTCTTTTAACTGAAAATCAGTTTGGTAGAACAGCGGAAAAGCTCTAACATAGTCAACAGCTAAGTAATTAGTCTTAGTTATAAAGAACTGCTCAATGCCTTTCCCAGCAAGGATCAACACCACTTGTGGGAGCCCTTCATTCCCTGAGAGACCAGTCAAGCTTTCACCAGAGCACAATGGAGAAAGCTTCTCAATAAGCAGATTCAATTGTATCTGAAAGCCCACACACAAAAAGCCAATAACACAGTCCAGATGAGACACACTGCCTACGTACACAAACACTTTCCTCATCCGTGTGACTGCTAAGTCAAAAAGACTCAGCTCTTCCTGCTGGAAGGCAGAAGCACTAGCACAGCAAGATGGTGGCATCTATGCCACCCACCTGTTCACACTGAATAAATATTAAAACTCCCAACTAGACAACCTGATAGCCTGCCTCCACCTCTGGAGCTAGAGTGTGTGTCATGACCACTAGGAATTAGGATGAAGAGAGGTCTGGATATACAGTAGGAGTGGTTTTCTGAGTGGTTTTCACTAGAAGACTACAGCAGCTTTCTGGATGAGGTAAAATAAAGAAGACATATAAATAGCAAAAAACTTCTCTCAGTTAAAGTACCTAATGCTCCAACACTATATTTTCTCAATGTGTCGATTCCTTCCTCAAATGTACTGTAGTGCTTTTGGCAGCAGACTGGGAAGCTATTGTACATTCATAAATTACGAATCAACAACTAAAAAGCAGAAGTTGCATACATGCTCTCAGTAGGAAGTATCTACCTCACATTTAAAACAGTTGAAATTTTCTCACGTTAAAACTGGGGCACTTATTCCTAAAAATATAATGAAAAAATTGAACTCTTGCTCTGATTTGCAAGTAAAATGTTATTTCTTGAAAGCATTACTATGCATTGATGGCTTTTCTTTATTACAAAAATATGACATAAATTGTCTTTTTTTATTTAATTTGAAATCAATGTTTTGTTATTCAGGGAAAAAATAATGACTTTCTAAAATATGTATTGTTTAAAATATGGTTAGAATGTTAACTTAATGTGTATTCATTATATTCATAATTATACCTTTGACTTTATGATATATTTTATCCTACACTATATATATTTATTTTTTATCTAATAGTGAATACTATGCCTTTTTAAAATAATTTTTTTATCTAATTTAGAAAAAAAATTATGAAGGTTCATTGTCTTCACTGTTTACAACTTCAGGGTCATCTGCCAACATTATCAACAGCATTCTAAATAATCTCAGAATTACTGGTACCTAAATAATTATATCCTTTATCATAATCATCAGCTGCCACCACCCTTATTATATATGATTTTCTTATCACAATAATTGCATTTCAGAAAGATTGCATAGAAGAAGCTGAAGTGAATTTCAGCTAAACAAACAACACATTGATCTGGAAGGTGATTGGGCACAGTATTTTGAAAGGAAACAAAACTGCTTAAAGTGGAAAAGCAGCTCTGGAGGGCACCTGGTGTCCAGACTGGGTCAACCCACCACAGATATGCACAGCACAGAAATAATTTAGAAATTACCAGTCTTCTAAAGCACAACTGCAGAGTGATTTAATAAGCCAAGCAGAACTTGGAGTCTCTAGAGAAGCTCTGACAACTCAGAAAATATGGGATTATCCAGCAATTACTGCAATATTTGGCCCAGTTTCAAAGTTCAGTCATGTGCACTCCATAAATTAAGTATTTCTGGATAATGATCAAGTTTAGTAAGGACATATTGCTTAATCTACTGAAGGATGAAAACATTATTAAAAAACTCCATCTTGATTAGTCTTATTTACAACTACTCAGAGACCAATCATTTTATAAATAAACTGGCAGGTCTATGCCAATCTTATCAAAATTGATTTGGCACCAGTAGCAGGCACAGAAGCAAGTTATAACATATTAGCATGTGATTCTGCTCTTCAGGATATTCATGATAAAGAGCCCTTCCTGAAAACAGAGTTTGATGAAAGGACCAATATGAGACATATTTTTAACACCGTGGTTGGTTTCCCCACACTTAAAATTCATACTTCAGTTATTTCAGCTGCATAGAAATACCCAAATTAAGAATTGTATGGCATCAAAAGAAATAAAATATTCTTTGTAGCTTACTAAAAAGTATATTAAGGGTAAAGAGAATAAATAAGGGTTACAAATTTGTATAAGGTATCTTTGGAGAAGCTATTTATCAAAGCAGTTTTATATCAAATATTAATTGAAGCAAATACATATAACACAGTATATACTCTAAAACTCTTATGTTAAGTGATTCTAAGTTTCCAAAGAGGCTACCTACTGCCCTAGAGCAGATCTGACTTCCTCTTCATGGCAATCACTTGGAGTTCACCTAAATTGGAATTCAAATTGCTTGATTATAATCCTGCATGGATCTACTCCTTATCACTCATTTAAGGATATTTTACACTTTTAGAATAACTCTTTTCAGAATTTACTTCTTCTGTAATACTGACTTCTCTTCTTTGCAATCACATTACCCTGCAAGGGGCTCATCAGTAGACTCTTATTTTGCAGTTTTGAGTACTAGAAGTTATCAAAGAAACATATTACAGAAAGCAGTAAGGAGAGGGAGGATCCTTTTAGCAACTGTTTTCCTCTTGCTGCAGAATTTAACACATTTTCTAAGGTTAGTTCAAGGGTCTGGCTCTCAACCTCAGCAAACACCAAAGGCATGTCTTCTCTAGAAGCAGCAGCATCTGCAGCTCTTATCCCTCACTGCCTCTGTCGGGCTCTTGCTGTTAAATACCCACCTACCTACACCTGGCTGTAGAGTAAGCCAGGTCAAACAATTGATTCAGCTAAAGAGTAATGTGACCAAAAAAGAAAAAAAAAAAAAAAAGCATTTTTTTTCCTCATCTTACAACTGAATTCACTGCTTTTGTCTTTCACTGTTCAGTTTTCATCTTTATTTTGCAAGTTAATTGGAAAGATTAGATTTTCTTTTCTGTTTTGTTTCTAGACACAGATTTAAATCTGAAACTTGCTTCCTTATATAGTAATAAAATCTGAAAAGAAAGCAAGATTATTTTAGATTTTTGTGATTATTTCACTTGACAAAATTATATTGAATCCATATAGCAACATTTAAGGACACCACCTCAACATCATATAACACTTTGTAGTACTCAATGCAGGGCTAGCTGCATGTTTCCTACTTTCTGACTTGCTTTTAACTCAATTACATGAAGTGTTTTCTTGAAGCTGGTTCCTGTGTATAAGTACAAAGATGCAAAATTAACCTGTAAAAGGACTATATAGGATGCACAGTCTGAGAAACACCTCACATCTTAAAAGAGTAAAAAGCACTCAGAAGTGATCCTGGCAAAAGCTAGCGGCAGCAGCTCAGTTCCCTTGGAGTGGGAGCCTGAAGAATGATTCCAGCTGCCTAGACAAGATTCAGGCCATGTATTAACTGGCTGAATTTCTGGTAGATGCCCACTCATCTGCCCTACAGGGACTGAATATGAAGATTTACAGCTAGTGCAGAAAGCCAGTTCTCACTCATACACTCATAGAATACTCCATCTCATGTCATGAAGTTGGCAGTTACAGATGAGCCACAAGAGGAATGCCCTTTCCAAGAGACTGAAAAAAGCCTACTTTATACAATGAGAATAAAAAAGATGGAGATACTGAATGGATTGCCTGCAGCATGGAAGAACATACAATCTGTTTAAAGGCTACAAGAACACAAAAGTCTCTAAAGCAAATAAGATGAAAAAATTGCAGTTTCTTCTGTGGGTCCTTACAGATGCCTTTTAATTTTTCTCTAAAAATTACAGGTCAAATTAACTCTTCTTTAATAGTTGTCATATCTTGTGGCAACAGAAAAGACACAGCTAAAGAGTTATACTTGCAAAAGTCTTAGAACAGATCTGATCTCCAAGAGTACTATACTTAACAAAGAACTCACATTGAAGTCTGTTCACAGAGAGCAAGAAAATATAAATTACTGATTTCAGTGAAAGTGGAACAAATCCAAATATACCATTAGATTAAAAAGACTCTTCTTATCCATTCAAAAATGAATAAAGAAGGCAGCAGCTGCTGTTGAATTTCATGTCTTCTACGTCAGCTGCTGTTGTATTTAACATCTCTTTCAGGACTAGCAATGCTTTTTGGACAATGTGTCCAAACTCACCTGATATCCTTAAGGATGGACAGGTACGGTCTCTACAATGTGGGTTAGAATTTTTGGTCACTGTAATCATTTGTTTTGTAGACAAAACCCATATAAATGGTTTTGACCAAAATAAGGAGTAATGACTGAGTCAGCAGTGCCCTGGCAGCCAGGAGGGCCAACCCTGTCCTGGGGGGCATCAGGCACAGCATCGCCAGCCAGGCGAGGGAGGGGATTGTCCCGCTCTGCTCTGCACTGGGGCAGCCTCACCTTGGATATTGGGGGCAGTTTTGGGCACTGCAATATAGGAAAGATATTAAGCTGTTAGAGAGTGTGCCAAGGAGGGCAATGAAGATGGTGAAGGGCCTTGAGGGGAAGCCGTATGAGGAGTGGCTGAGGGCAGTTGGCGTGTTCAGCCTGGAGAAGAGGAGACTGAGGGGAGACCTCACGGCAGTCTACAGTTTTCTCACAAGAGGATTCAGAGGGGCAGGCACTGATCTCTCCTCTCTGATGACCACTGACACGACTCGGAATGGCCTGAAGCTGTGTCAGGGGAGATTTAAGTCGGGTATCAGGAAAAGGTTGTTCACCCAGAGAGTGGCTGAGTGCTGGAATGGGATTTCCTGGGAAATGTTCACAGCACCAAGCCTGACAGAGTTCAAGAAGCATTTGGACAATGCTCTCAGGCACATGGTGTGACTCTNGTTCACAGCACCAAGCCTGAGAGAGTTGAAGAAGCATTTGGACAATGCTTTCAGGCACATGGTGTGACTCTTGGGGATGGTCCTGTGCAGGGCCAGGATCTGGACTCCATGATCCTGATGGGTCCCGTATAACTCAGGATATTCTATGATTCTATGAATCAGCAAGAAACATAAATTCAGAAATCCACTCTGACTTTCCTTTCTGTATATGACAGCACCCTATGTCACAACTGAGCTTATAATACCATGAGAATCAGAAAGACCTGAAGTATACCCTGTACTGCAGAAGCATTTTCTGTATTCTATCAGACAAAATGCTACATAAATTTTGCTATAGAAAAAAAAAATTATTGCCACAAAAAGCTGTCAAAATGAGTTAATGTGTTTTGTATGATGACCATAATCAATTGGAATGATCTACTCTGAATAAAGCAGCCAGCTCTTCCAGATTTCTCTTACTGATCCCACCACTTCATTCAAACATGACAGTGAAAATGGGAGACGTAGTAAATGAATTAATTAGAGCTATAGTTCAGGCAGGAATCAGATTAAATAAATATTATTAAGAATATTGCTACAATAATGAGCTGTTTTCACAATCTTTTACCATCTGCCAGAACTTTTCCTAAGCCAGGTCAAATTTCTGAAAATTCTTGCCTGGCATTTATTATGTTTGCATGATATTATTAGGTTTGCGTGATATTATTATGCAAATGATGTGATGCACACACTGTTTACTTGCTTTACTCTATTGGAGTTTCTTTGGGAAAAAAAAAAAAAGAAAAAAGAAGAGAGAGAAAGAAGCTCTTAATATTCCTTAAAATTCCAGGTTACAAGATCTTTAGACATTAGCAAATAAAATTCACACTTGGGAAAGACAAGCTGTCACAGTACAACAGCAGTGCTCTGAATCATACACAGGTATTTCAACCACAGCATTGCTACAGAAATTCTGGATTAACAGTAAATCATACACTGCACAGCTTCTCTATTTGTCTCATCAGGGTAATAAAGGCACCCAAAACAATTCTGTGCCTAAAGGACTGCCTAGCATTTCCACAGATCACTGTGATACATACTCGTAATTAATTTCATATAGCTTTCCAGAACTCATGCTTCCCTGTGCACTTCAGAGCATTGCCAAAAAGAAGACCTCAAGAGTCATCCCAAGTTAAAACTTTCTAAGCTGCATCTTGTCAGGAATTCTAAAGACAGACACATCTCTCACTCATTCACACCCTGGACTCCTCTCTGCTGAGTAGAAAATCATTATAATCCTTTATTTTGCTACTTCAAATTCACATGAAAATTGTTTCACAAACACTTCAAGCTGGCAGGAGCCAATGTTATTAATTTAAAGAAGCTGTCCTGCCCCTCATAAGCCTGGCTCCAGAACCTCTCCTCACCTCTCCTCCTTACTTCTTTGTGCCAGCAT
The DNA here is from genome assembly GCA_013400415.1 of Scytalopus superciliaris. Classification (NCBI taxonomy): domain Eukaryota; kingdom Metazoa; phylum Chordata; class Aves; order Passeriformes; family Rhinocryptidae; genus Scytalopus; species Scytalopus superciliaris. The sequence continues at coordinate 425,822 of VXBX01004068.1, forward strand.
GGCACTTCATGCTATTGCACAATGGATCAGATCAGCCACTCTTAGTTTAATTCAAAGCAGTTTCCAAATCCAGTCTGTCACAAAGCTGAACAAATGCCCCTGCCAGGACATGGAAAAGGCACAGCTGAGATGGGGAATAACAGGCAGAGGAATAGGATAATGCCAATTCTTCAGCACCACTACGAAATTATACCAACTTAAAACCATCATGAAACAGCGGTCTTGAACACGTCCTCCAGAGAGGCTGTGGAACCTCCATTCTTAAAGATACTCTAGACTCAACTGGAAATGGTCCTGAGGAGTCTCATCCATCTTTCATGCTGGTCCTGATCTGAGCAAGAATAGTTCCAGAGGTTCCTTCCCATCACACCTGTGATTCTGGTTTGCCTGTTCTGCCTAGCCTGTAAGCCTGGTGCTTATCACCACAATCTTCAATAGGGCAACAATAACTTCTCACAGGAGAGACAAACTTGTGAAAGGAAATTACTAACGGAATCATCATTAGGTTTTGACTGCAGATGGTTTAAAAGTTCTTTGTTAATAAGCTGAGCACTAAAGAAGCCAAACATGAGCTGAAAGTATAGGAATTCTTTGAGAGTCCTTTAATCACTACGCAATTCAAAACAATCTTGTTTATTAACTTCTGCACAAGAGAGTGTACTCATATGTAGTAGACGACTACTACCACATTTAGATAAAGTGTTACCTCACCTATACGTTGCTGGTTAGAGTCCAGGTGTACAAGTCTAACAGGAATCTACCAGTGCTGATACTCCCAAAATGTTGCATGGTTTTACTGAAAGCTCCTGTCCTACAATTATCGCAATTTATTAAATGAAATCAATCTCATTTTTTTGAAAACAAAATGTGTTTTTCTAGCAGATATATTAAATTAGCAAACATTAACAAAAAGCCACGTTAATTTAAAGATTTGTTGTAAAGAGTTATTTTGGTTAGTTATATAAATGAACATTATTTAATTATAATAAATAACATATTGCATGTGCAGGAGAATGACCTATGATCCCTAGTTAACATACCAACTCAGAAACCAGAAACCACAGCTTGTAATAGATCATACACACAACAAACCATTATGACAACAGGGCTGGAGGCAATTAGTCGGTAAAATATGCATTTGTAAAATAATCGGTCCTCCAGATTTTCTTTTCTGCCTCCTTCACTCCGAGGAACATTATGAAATATGTTTTCAAATGGATATTCCCATGCCCAGATTGATCTCAAAAACGTTTCTCTGCTTGATAACATTTTAACTCTGATCTGTCCATAATTCTTCCAAAATGTGCACTTGGAAATTAGATCAGTGGAGAGGGTGAAACACAGCAGGCAAGTGTGATGCTGCCTGCTGTGGCAAATGCTGGCTTCACACACACTGGACCACATATGTCATTCTGGCCCATGTGGAATGCCATTGCCTATATTTCTGTATTACTTTTCTAACTTGTAATTTTTTTAATTAATCTCCTAAACAATCCTTCTTTATATTGACTTATTTACAAATTATACATACCTGTAATTTTAAACAGCCTCTATTTGTGGGTAGGGAAGGGACAGATCCTTTCCAGAATCCTACTTCTCTGTCCTGCTTTCCCTATATTTTGTCCCTGGTTTGTCCTTCCCTACTGCACCTGCCATCTACTGGCACATTACTGTAAAAGGGTTGCCATCAGGGAGTTAACCTCAGGCCCTTTCACATAAGGGCCTGTACCTTGGTCCAGTGCCACCCTTAGCTATTGGGAGGGTCAGACACATGAAGACTCTTTAGGTCCACTCACACCCAGTTGAGCCATGACAGTGATAGAGAAGCTGTCAGAGGCTCTATAATTTTTCAAACATGTGAGTTAAAAATTGGGGATTAACTCCTATAGGTATATCCATAGGTATATATACTTTGTAAACAGAAGTTTCCCTAAAGTAAACACATCTTTTCTTATAATTCCTTCGTTTTCCTCTTCTAACAGTCATGATGAAGAGCTTACTTGCTAGAGCGACTTCCCTGCCAAATTTCAAGTTCCATTCCTCAAATACTTGCAGATATGACTAATTGTTGGTGACTAGAGAATACTTTTTCATAAGCAACCCATTTTTTCCTTCTGTTTTTGCCCAGGGCATTTATTAGACCTAAAACATATAAATGGTGATGTTTTTCTTCTCCCCTCCCCCCACCAACCCCCCCCCCAAAATTATACACATCTGGAGAAAGGGCCCTCTAAGAAAATATGTTCATCAGCTTTAAATATAGGCATTTTGGTCCATGCCACATCATTACCTGTACTCTCTCTAGCACTTCTTGCAAAAGTAAACTTTATATTTGTCACCTTTATAATGTCTCAGCTTGGGACCAAGTAGAAGTGGCTCCTAAGGTGATGAGTACAACATGTTGACTTCAAGATCTGAGTTCTGAAGGACAATGCAAAGAGTAATCTTCTCATTTGCCCATTGTTTTCTGCCTTATGAGGAAGAGTTACATGAGACTAATACAATAACTCATGAAGCATGAAATTATTAGTGAGTAATACTGGCTGCACTGAGAAGAAAGATATAGCTTCAGAAATGCTACTTCGTGACTGCTGTTTCTTCAAGAGTCTTCATTTGCTTCTTGGCAAGATGGTCCACTCCAATATTTCAGAAAACTGTTAAGCATTCCTTTCTCTGAAGTGAGATATAATCCAGCTGTTTTCTAACTAAAGGTCTCACTTGTGTCTCATGAAGAATCATGCTCTAGACAGCAGAAATAAAATTTTGCTTGTTGAAAAATTATCTTTCCTCAGAGTAGGAGTTGGCATTTGAGGACTTGTGTTCTTCAGTTCCTTTCTCTATGCAAATACTCCACTGTTTTCTGAATCTGCTTACAGGAGATTTTTTTTGATCAACGTATTTATTTATTACTTACTCAGTACTCCATTTTAAGTCTCCCTGACTTTATTCACTGTCTCCTTATCTTTAGAAATTCAGGTCTGTTCAGCACATTCCCTGAAACATGGTTTCACTCATGACTTTGCATATGATGACTGTTAATACACATAAACACTTTCAAAGGTACACAGGAACTGTCTAGTGCTATTTTACAGGTATCGGAAGCAGAGAGTTTTGCTACTTTGAATCCCTACGCAGTATTACACTTGCCAGTCATTTCAGTGTCTTGCTGCTGTAAATCAGTTCTATTTCACCTTGAATTAGTGTCCTATCAATTTGATTCGACTGGCACTGAACCTGAGTATTTATATTGCATAGGAAAGACTTTACAAAATGTTTCTCACGGCATGTTGACTATCTGCCCTTAGCAACTTTATCCTCAACGTTTTACTTATTAAAAAACTAGACCATGCAATCACTATTGTTATAACTCTTAGTTAGATCACAGCTATTGGAACATTATTGACTGGTACCACGAAAAAAAAGGATTCATTTGTTCTTCTGTTCTGGGCGTTTTCAACTAACACAGACCCTGTGCATTCCTCAATTTTTCTGCTAAGCAGTAACATTTATAACAGTTCTCTTGGGAGAATACTTTAAACCAACAATGAAAGACACAAAAATTAATAACTGGCAGACAGAGAACATATTTGTGTGGGCAAGCACTTGCAACTTCATCACAGTCTCCTTCTCTCTAATTTTTGTTTTCCCTTTTGACAGGATTTGACTATACATGTCTTTCATTAGTTAGATCTCCAGGGTTGTGAGGTTCAAGTCAGAATGTGCTTACATGAACCACAACTCGATTTAAAAGCTGAAGACTGGATTATGGCTTGGTTATTTATTCAAGGACAGATTTCACAAATGTATTTTCTTGTACATAATGAGCCTGCTGCATTCCAAAGGGCTCAAAGCTGAGACTTGGCAACATTTAAAACAAGAGATGTGATTTCAAACATTCTAGGTATAAAGCACTTTGTCCACTGAACACCATCTCTGCTTCGCTCATGATTAACAAGTTGAAGCTTCTCATCTTCTGTATCTAGACAGTCATTGCCAAAACTCAGCCTGGAACTGCCTCTGCTAGTCAAACTAACTTGCTTGGGCTAAAAAGAGGCACCATCAAAAAGAAAGCATATTAAGAGGATGAAGCAGCTCCCACAGGGTGTGAAAAGGGCAGACTGCAAACTCGGGAAACAATTGATAGTCACTTTGTAAGCACCTGAAAGTAGTTCCACTCCATGTGCCTGGGTCATGGCAAGAAATACACTGGATGGAGTCACTAGAAAAACATAAAGAGACAGCACAGTGGGTGGGAGGAGAAAATTGTCCCACCTTCTTCCTCAGGGAACCGGTGAGTGATTGTCACCAGTGCTGTACCTTAGCTTTTAAAATTGATATTTCAACAAAAACCTCTCAGACAAGGTTATGAGAGAGCATTGTGAATGTCCTTCCAGCAGGACTTCTCAACACATTTTCTTCAAAAATTACTCTGAAACTGTAACTTCACAAGTGTGTAATATTAAAACATTTCTTAAAAGCTGCAGAAAGGCAAAGTTCTCTGTGCAATTATAATTTGACATCTCCACACCAGTGCATTATATAGAGTACCAGCTGTGTCACAAACTACCTTATGAGATCATTCACTCAGAGTTCCTCGCAGCTGCTATTTTGTCTTGGCACCTGCTTTCGCTACAAAAATTAAGTAGATTAAAACAAGTCTGAAATACACTTATACATATTCATACATCATTCATACACAATTAAACCTGTTACAGACTTTGTGTAATAGATATTAGCTTATATGTATACTGATAGCTTCCTGTTCAAAGTCTCAAAAAAAGTTTCTCATTAGCTACGTAAACAAGATCTCTGTGATCACTTTTTCTCCTAAATACTTCAAAAGCCTTAATTAACTCTAGAAAGTAGTTTTTATATAACATCTTCTTATTTTTAAAAGTCTCACTGTGCATTGTTAAAATAAAATAAAAATCAGTTTCACTGTAGGCAGGAGAAACAAAGAACATGGATAAGCTTAGAGTACAGTTCACAAAAGCCGAAGTGAAACAGCCACATCACTGATCTCATTCATGGGTTATACTAATCATGACAAACAGATAAGTCTTACTCTATGAACTTCAATTCTTTTCCATTTTCTAAGAGGACATGAATGAAACTGTCTTAGTCTCCTTCCTTGTACCTGACCCTAAATTTGTTCTAAGGTATTTTCAGCTTTTAATAAAAGACAACACATATTTCTGGATTTGTGTTTTGGACCTAGTATTTCATTAGTTTATGTGCACAATGAAAATGAGGCCTTTTTTTCCCCTTTTATAAATTACAGAAAAAAGATTAAAACAATGAAACAGAAAAAAACTACAGAATTTAATTTGTCACTCTGAGTCGTAACTGAGCAGCTCTTCAAAGGATATTTGACTGCATACAAAGTCAAATATTCACAGCTTCTTAGAACCTATTTAGCATTAACCTAATTTTCACTAGTTAATTTTCCCCACCCCAAGCACACCACGTAGCCTTATTCTGACCTCTCTGGCTTTCTACAAGTCTTTACTTGGCTTCTGTTGTGTGTAGTATAGATACTATAGCACAACAAAATATTTGTTACATATACACATTAACATGGCAAACTCCTTTGTAAGAAAGTGTTTGAAAATCAAAGAAAGCCATTTCCCTTCATGGTATTATTTTCCCCTATAGAATTAACCCAAGGGTGGGGGCGGGGGGGAAGGGGGGAGGAAGAAAAAAGAAAAAAGTCAAATTATGGCAGTTTTTTCCTTACATTCACTAGATATTAGATCACAAGTATAGTGAATAACTGAAAATGAGTGACATTAATTTTCAGCCTTCAATCAAGAGGAAAAATAATGCTGTACCTAAAGACATAGGCTATAAGTGCCACTGGTTCAGTTCTCTGCCCTATTGCATATTTCTTGCTCAGCCTCAGCTTCCTTAGCTATTAATGTGACAGTGTTAGTTTCTCTTCCTATCCTTTACTTGTTTGTTTCATCTGGTCTATAAACTTTCAGAGGCAGGAGGCTGCCCCTCCATGCATGTTTGTACAGTATCCAGCATAAAAAGCCATCATCTCAGATGGACTCTTTGAGCTCTAGCCGAAGATACGCCTCTTCAAAACTCTAATTCAGAGATATGTGACATGAAAAAAAGCATAGTGAGTAAAAATATACAGACATGCAACGTGCATTAGAATTTTACCTTGGGAGCATATTACACCTTCTAATTTGTGTTCCCCTAATATTATTTTCTAGGCAGAGCTTAAATTCAGTTTGATCTCCAAAGATTTGAGACTCTGAGGATCTAACAACTGAAGGCATTTCCTCATCTTTCTGGAATACTGATGATTAATGGAAGTACTCAAGCCATTAGTTCTATTTTGAAGGCAGCAAGACAGCGAAGGAGTATTATGAGAATTTATTCCCAGCACATAAAGTCGAAATAAACCATGTGCACAGGCCTTCAGGATCTTACACAGCTTGCCTATTTTCCCAAGTGTTTCAATGAAACATGATTATTCACAAAGGGCAAGAAATGTTAGAAAGCATCATTCAATGAGTTTGTTTGCACTATGCAGTTATAGGCTGACCCACAATGAACTTCTCTATTGATTTTGAATCTTTGAATTTTACATCAATTTTGGCTTTAAAATACACTTTTCTTCTTTTTTTTTCAAAACCTTTTTTTTAAAAATGCAAGTGAGTTGCTATAAATAAACATCCACTACATTGCAGTAATTAACCTTTGGCCCACCCGTCCAGCAGTAAAGGAGAATTCACTAGATTATACCATTACTCATAATCAACACTCTAAGGACAGACCTTCGCTACAAAAAATAAAGTAGCAGAGTTGCATTTGGTGGCAAGGGGCTGCAGGTTACACTACCCAAAAGGACAAAGTTACTACTGGGAATGTTTCAGGAGTCATTAGTTCAGCACATCAACTAGTTTAAGGTGTTCTTGCACCACTAGTGTTACTTTTCAGGACTGTCACATTCTCTTAGCAGTGCTGCTGGACTGTGCTAAGACAGGATTTTTAAGGCTGATTTTGAAGTCATATTGGAAAGATCCATTCACTCAAGAAGGTGGAAGCTGCATGATGTCCTCAGTATACAAATTATGGGCAAGTAATAAGCAAGTTAAAAAGGCTCACTACACTTTAACTTTCCATGTTCCATTTTCACACAGAACTGAGTTGCACTTTCAAAACTTATCTTTACTGGAAAGTAGTATAAAGATACTGTTATGTATTTTCTTAAAAGAGCAGGGCTAGCTGATTGTACATCCGGTTGCTGAAATTAAATACAGCTTTTAAAGTTAATATATTTTTACTGCCACACATGATTTTCACTGCAGTAACATACAGAAGAACATTTTTGAAGAGCAATAGCACTGTGGTATTATTCAGAAATCCCAGTACCTAACTACACTGTGTGAATATTCCCTCTGCCTAGAAATTTAATCTCCTTCAACTGTTAATGAATACAATGTTTATAAACACATGAAAGCTAAATGGGAAACAGACATATGTCTAAATATCAGAGAAAAGCTATGTAATGACAGCTCACTGGATGCCAAAGATTAGTGCTTGTAACTTTCCTTCTTGTTGCTTGTTGTAACGCATTATTGCAATTACTGCTTCCATGGCTGCAAGCTGCCAACACAGACTCTCTTGACAATACCTAAGAACAGACATCTAAATATCACAAGAGTTTTATTTCTTCAGTACTGTGTAAGCAGCATTTGCCAAATTACACTTTACATACATTAGAAACAATCACTCCATAAAACAAAAAGGTATCAATAGATGAAAAATTATGATCATATATGCACTGACGTTAGAATGAAACAGCTGTAGTTATCTGGAGGAACTGGTGACTATTCCAGTAACAACCTTTCACCATACTAGTGCATAATTTGTGATACGGTGTGTTAAAAACAACCATAATCCCAAAAAAGCTCTACAGTATATGTTCATATCCCCACTCATTAGCATTAGACACTTTCCACAGTGACTCTTCTGCTTCTCCTTCAGTATGTTTCTACTTGTCAGATTCCCCTATTCAACAGACAAAAAATAGGCCTGTGTCTTTCATTTTTTTGTATCTACACCCAACAAACACTTGCCCCTATTATGCCAAGAGTTTTTCTCCAGATGTCACTTACAGGAGTTACGGGGGAGAGCGAGAGGAGGGGAAGGGACTGGGGTGAGAATAGAAGGTGTTAAATAACTCCTATACGCAGATAGGATGCTTCATAAAATCATTATTCTTGGCTTTGAAATATATCTGTTTGCCTGCAATAACAGGGTGCTACAAGAAAGACAGTAATTGCAAAAATCACTTGGTTGCCACAGAATAAAAGGGATTCTTCTTTAAAGAGGAAACCAGAAGTTGAACTGGGACAACTCAGGATTGGCAGACTACATTTAACTAACCAGCACATTGCCAATCTGCTGTTACGGTTCTTCCTGTGGTTGCCACTCCAGCTGCCCACGCTGCATTTTCAGTGACACTCATGGAACACTCTGGAGACATGGTTACTAAAAGTGAAGCCAGATTCTAATACAATTCTGCATCATTTACAGTCTTACACTGGACTTTTTTCCCCATTAAGTCTGCAGGGGTCAAAACAGTTTCCTTAAAAAATATTTTAAAATAAAAGTAGAGGGATCATTGTGACCTCCAAGACATAAAACAGGAAGGGAAATCCAGTTCCAACATTAAGAATTTCTAGGGATACAGGTAGTTTAAGGCTGTAGGTTATCAGATTCCTTAACTGGAACAATTGCAATACTGAATTGGAGCAGAGGGCCTATAACTAATAATGCACTCAATTAAATAGGATTAATTGAAAATAGCTTTTGGTAGGCTAACAAAGATATGCACACAGGTGTATTTGGATTAAACCACTCAGCCAATCTAATGGTCAGTCTCATTCCACTGTTACCTGTGCTGCCTTTTCTCCACCCTAATCCTGTCCATATAATCATCTGTACACCTTTATACTTGGTTAATTTTCTGTCAGTTAAGTGACCTTAATTAGCCAGTCCAGGAATCACTCTGATGTAATGGAAATAGCAGGCATATATTGCCTGGAGTGAGACTGTACCCTTCATTGTCAAGTGCATTTTAGACCAGTTCTCATAGAACCTTTACCATAAGTATACCATCCCTTCTAAAGTGCACAGCTTTAGACTTCCTCGTTCCTGTTATGTTCTTTGAATCACTTATTCAGTTGTCATACTTTTTTCCACTGAATTTCCCAGTGGAGATACTGGAAATAAGGAAAAATGACAATAAGGAGAAAGAAATCTACCCTCTCTCACCTTCCAGAAACATCAAAGATTATGCACATTAAAAAAAAAAAAAGTTTTTCCCTTTTGGTGCCATGTTTTGATTTTAGCACTGCTAAACTCATGATCAATGATTTCAAATCAAATTCAATTAAAAGAGTCCATGTACGTGATAACAATGCCATAAAAATATGTAAATGCAGAAAAAATTCATTCTCCTTAAGTGTACAGATTAGTTTATGTCACTCAGAGCATATCCTGCTGATCTAATACCATAAAATATATTTAAAATATTAACCTTTTTGAAGGAAAATACTAAACAAATTTGAAGTTTAACTAACAGCCACTCCACCTTATGCCAATACTAGACGTATCTAAGGCATTAATGTTGCCACAAAGCATTCCATTTCAGCACACTGAGACTGGAGAAATTAGGTATAAGAATTCTGGACAGCTATCTTTAAGAAAATTATCCTGACTGCCCTACATCACAGCAGCAATATTTTTTCTAAGGGAACTCAATTGCTGTTGGTCTATCATGGCAGAAATGTTGTCAATAGCTTTGACAGGCACGAATCGTGCAATGAGAAGGTCATAGGCTCACAGTTTGGATCTTCCCTTGTCTGACTAGACAGAGAGTATTTTACTGCAATCGGCTCTAGTCACTGACAGATTTTCATTCCCAAATACCTGTCATCACCGTCACTGACGCATTCAGGAAGAGCAAGATTACAGCCAAACAGCATGATGTGTTGATAGCAGCTGAGACGACTGAGATAACTGAAGAACTTCAGGAACTTTTCCATTTCAATACTTTTGACAACAGAAAGAACTGAAGTTACAGTGGTGTAGTTATATGGCAGCATTTGGCACTGGCTGTTGGTGATATTTATGCAGGCACCTGTAAAATCAAACCAGTATATTTAGAACAAAAGTGTCACCATTTAATAGTTGGTTCAAAGCATATATTGTACGTATAATATATAAGCAATGCCTGTATCTCACAATAAGATTACATTCCATAATGCTATCATAGTAAAAACAAAACAAAAAACCAAACAAAAACCAAACAAACAAACAAACAAACAAACAAAACCAACAACAAAAAAAGCCAAAAAAAAACCCAAGAAAAAAATTAAACCATAGAAGATTGGTAGCTTAGTTTGGAAAACCAAATAAGCACTTAGATATTCTCACAATCCTCTGACACTGTACAAAACTGGACTACAAATAACATAAACTCAATTTCTTTCTGACACAGGTTGGATGAATACACCATAAAAATAGCCTGGATACAATCAGATTCAGATGAAGCTAAAAACTAAAGTCATGCAGAAAAATATAAGGCTCATTGGGTTCTGAAGGTACCCTGGTTTGGGTGTTTCCATGAAGTTTCCCCTTTTGCTACCATTCTACTTTGCATCTGGCTTTCCTGACAAATCATAGACTTGCTTACATATTTTTCCCAAGGTCATGGTTTTACCTTTGCAGTCTTTCTTCTCTACCCTACCAACATAGAAACTACTTCATTATACAGGTTGAACATCTACCCTGTCCTAAACTGTTTTCCCACTCTTTACCTACGAGAGCAACTTTTCCCTGTCATGTGCAGGAGGCTCTCTGAGTTATGCACAATTAGTAGGTAACTTAGTCCATGGAGTCCATAGGAGTGAGTTTCACAAGCCATACACCAAATTCAGAAGTTTCATCACAAACGAAGTACTAAATTACAGTATTTATGACAGCTTCCTACTTTGATAAAGGCCTTTCTAGTCAGGCTCCAGTAACATTTTATTCATACTCAGAGCATACCCCTCAGCCCATTTTCAACACCAGACTCTGCAATAATCATGCTGTAAGCAAATCAAACTTATGCTAAATGACCATCTCAACTCTAGCCTTCTGATGAGAGAAAACTCTTGAAGAGATTCAAGCCTTAGCACTCCTCATTATCTGAGCAAACTGGACACAGGTAGCACCAAATCAGGTAGATTCTTTCCATCATCAGCCATTTTGGGGCTGACTTCTTCCAAGAACTGTGTGGGTCGTTTACACCTGATCTCCCAGCTTGATAAAATGGATGTAAAGCACACAGGATGCAGATCTAAGGGTTCAGCAAGTCTGTCACTTACCTCTCAGTCTAGTCACAGTCTTCACTGTCTAAATGCACTAGTGGCAAATTCTGTTATCTATGGACTAATACAACCTCACATTAGAGTAGGGAAAGAAAAGCATGATGAAGAAAAGAATTCATTAGAGTTTTTTCAAATTGTAATGTCTTTGAAAGGATGGACAAAAAAGGTGGGTTTCAAATTTTATGTAGACTTCGTAAAAAACAATCCCTATTTTTTCAGTGCCTGAGTATCATCATCATCATGGCT
>VXBX01004069.1:0-39397 GCA_013400415.1 Scytalopus superciliaris
TGGGCTGTTCAGAGACAGTCCCTTGGGAGGCAGAGTCCCTGGCGATGCAGTCCTGAAGGGCAAAGGAGTCCAGCAAGGCCGGACATTCTTCAAGAGGCAAATCTGAGAGGTGCAGTAGCAGGCTGTTCCCTGGGAAGGTCACGGGGCACATCACCTTGATTGCCATCCCACAGCACTTACAGGACAAGCAGAGCACCAGGGCCGGGCAGCCTTTGGTTTGTGACAGGCAGGTCCTGCCTGAGCAAGCTGATCTCCTTCTATGACAGGGTGCCTCTCCTGGGGATTGAGGGAAAGGCTGTGGATCTGGTCTACTTAGGTTTTAGGAAAGCTTTTGACGCTATATTGTACCATTCTTCTGGAGAAACTGGCTGCCCATGGCTTGGATGGGTGTACTGTTCACTGGGTGAAAAGCCGAATGTACGTGTGGGCCCAGAGAGCGGTGGGCAATGGAGTTCCATCCAGCTGGTCACAAGTGGTGTGCAAGAGGCCTGTCCACACACACAGTGGAGGGATTTGATTTATTCACAGTCCTGCCCAGAAAGGGGTGCTGGTTGGCAGGGCCTACAGCTTAGCAAAGCAATTGCAGCGCCAAGCGATTTGCCTTTGTAGGCCCCGAGCTGCCTGATGCAGACAGGGCCGAGCTCTGCGGGGGCCGGGGGCACCGGGGCTGTGCGGGAGGGCTTGGCCGGGCCGGCTGCAGCCCCTGCCATGGGAAAGCAGGGGCAGCCTGTGCCGGGCACGGGCAGCTCCAAGGAGTTCCAGCCACTTGTGTGCCCCCTCCCCTCCCCTTCCCTGCTGTGCCAGGGGTGCAGGGAAAAGGGGCCATTGCGACAGCAGCACAGTCCCGGGCCCTCTGTGATGCAGGGCCTTCCTGTGCCTGGAGACCATTGTGACACACATGACAACGCCCTGACCACCAGGTTATTTATGGGACCACAGAGCCCTGCAGTGCCCATTCCCAGGAGAGTGTCTGTCTCAAGAGGCAGCATCTCTCCCGGGTGCGTCAGAGGAAGAGGAAGAAGAAGATGCCGAAGGCGAAGAAGACGTCCATCAAGTTCCAGCCCACCAAAGGGCTCCTGAGATGGCACAGGAAGAACAGGGTGGAGGTAGGACCCATGGCTGGGCTTGAGGGCAAGGGGAGGGCTGATGTGCCATGGCAGATGTCTCCATCCAACACCACCTTCTCCTTGTCCTCCTCCCAGCCGGCAGAGATCTGTCAGTGGCAGGCCGCAGGTCAGGAAGAGGAGAACCATGCCACTTGTCATGGCTTGGGTGAGCAGGTGACCCCAGCAGGGCCAGAGGGCCAGGCAGCTGCCCCACAGAGCCCCCGAGGCCGCGTCCGCGCCGTAATGGCCACGCTGCGGCGCGTGGCACGTGCCGGCCTGCGCGGGATCGCAGCTGTGATCCGCCCTCGTGGCCAGCAGCCGGAGGGACAGGGACAAGTGCAAACAGGCAGGGATGCAGTGAGAGGAGTAAGAGCCACAGAAGAAGGGGCAGAGAGCCAGGCAGCTGCCCCACACAGCCATAGCTGCCCCCCCAGCCCCTTCCCAAGCCAGCTGGAAGCTGGCAGCGGGCAGTGGGCAGGGACATCAGAAGGGTCATTCCTGTCCCTGGCAAAGGCAGAGAGTCGTTCTGAAGGCGAGAGGCTCTCAGGTATTTCCAGCTTCCTAGACCTGTCCCAAGGGCAAGAAACCCAACTCCAACCACTGCCCCTTGTAGAAGAGAGCAACGGGCAAGAGCTCTGTGCGGTCCAGAAGAACGTCAAAGTCCGTACCATCTGGGTCAAGCCCTTCTACCCGGCAGTCTTTCCAGACCCCCACAGTGGTTGCCAGGAGGAGCCCAGTTCCCCCAGCAGTGAGGCCAGAGAGGTGGCAAAAGAGACAGGCTCTGACCTGCAGAGCCCACGTCCTGCCCTGAGGGAACCCACGGACAACCAGGCAGAAGATGCTGCCATGGCCACAGCTCCCGAGCAAGAGGAGCAGCACACAGCTCTCGCTGTGAAGGCACAGGAGGCGGTAAAGACAGCAGCTTCTCCTGCCTTGGGCGAGCAGGTGAGCCCAGCAGGGCCAGAGAGCCAGGCAGCTGCCCCACACAGCCCCCGAGGCCATGGCCGTGCTGTGCTGGCCACGCTGCAGCACTGGGCATGTCAAGCCATGCGCAGGGTTGCAGTCGTGATCTGGCGACGTGGTCAGCAGCCAGAGGCACAGAGGGATGTGGAACAAGCCATGCATGCAGGAATAGCGGTAAGAGCCAGAGCAGCAGGGGCAGAGAGCCAGGCAGCTGCTCCACACAGCCCCTGCTGCCCTCCCAGCCGCACCTTCCCAAGCCAGCAGGAAGCTCTCAGAGGGCAGTGGGCAGGGCCAGCAGAGGGGGCATGCCGGCCTGTGACAGAGGAAGGGACCTGGTCTGAGGATGGGAGTCTCTGGGATGTTTCCAGCCTCCTTGCGCTGTCCCAGGATGAAGAAGACTCACAGGAAAGCTGGAGTTCTGGAGAAGAATACAGCTCAGTGTCCGAGTCAAGCGAGACATGGGTAGATTCCTGGGACAATGATTCGGATCTCCTGGAGTCCACTTCATCTTCCAGCTCCCTCAGCACCTGCGGATGAAGTTCATCAGGTCCCTTGTGAACATTCAGCTTCCTCAGATGCTCTCGAAGCTGATCCTCTGCTACAGAAGCTTATGGTCTTCCTTCCACCAATGCCTGCATTTGCCTTTCTCCACTCGGGCANTGCTGTGCTGGCCACGCTGCAGCACTGGGCATGTCAAGCCATGCGCAGGGTTGCAGTCGTGATCTGGCGACGTGGTCAGCAGCCAGAGGCACAGAGGGATGTGGAACAAGCCATGCATGCAGGAATAGCGGTAAGAGCCAGAGCAGCAGGGGCAGAGAGCCAGGCAGCTGCTCCACACAGCCCCTGCTGCCCTCCCAGCCGCACCTTCCCAAGCCAGCAGGAAGCTCTCAGAGGGCAGTGGGCAGGGCCAGCAGAGGGGGCATGCCGGCCTGTGACAGAGGAAGGGACCTGGTCTGAGGATGGGAGTCTCTGGGATGTTTCCAGCCTCCTTGCGCTGTCCCAGGATGAAGAAGACTCACAGGAAAGCTGGAGTTCTGGAGAAGAATACAGCTCAGTGTCCGAGTCAAGCGAGACATGGGTAGATTCCTGGGACAATGATTCGGATCTCCTGGAGTCCACTTCATCTTCCAGCTCCCTCAGCACCTGCGGATGAAGTTCATCAGGTCCCTTGTGAACATTCAGCTTCCTCAGATGCTCTCGAAGCTGATCCTCTGCTACAGAAGCTTATGGTCTTCCTTCCACCAATGCCTGCATTTGCCTTTCTCCACTCGGGCAGCAAGGCTGGAGCACTTGCTGTTGAAGACTGAAGCACAGAAGTCACCAAGAGCTTCAGCCTTCTCTTTGTCCAGCATGAGTCATCTCTTCCTTCCGGAGAGAGCCTACAGTATCCCTAGTTTCTTTTCCTCACAGCATACCTGTAGATGCCCTTCCTGTTACCCTTAGTATCTCTGGCCAGGATCAATTTGAACTGGGCCTTGGCTTCCCTAGCCTTGTCCCCAGTTCCCCATAGAATTTCCCTGTCTTCGTCCCAGACCACCTGTCCTTTTTACCATTTCCTCAAATAGGAGAAGTAGTTTTCTTGTGTAGCATAAAGTAGTGGTAGGTGTTAGGCAAGTGTTTGAATTCTTAAAGTTTCAAATAAAGTTTAGTTTCAAACGAAAAGAGTCTGGAAGTCTTTTATTTGAAAGAGAATGTTATATAACCGGTGGGCTAGGACATGTTCCTGAGGCAGCTGAGTGTGTCTGTTGGCAAGTGTGTGTGCCATAGAGCTGTCCTGGAGGCTGAAGGCGGCAGAGGGACCTCTGTAATCACAGCTGGGGAACAGCCACCCAGTCGCTCCTTCCTTCATGAAATTAGAAATATAGTTTTGAGTATTTCCTTTTCTAAGGAGGAGTTCCTGGAAGATGTGTGTTCTTGGAAGATGCAACTAAATTAGAAGAGGATATCTTGATACTTTTGTGGAAATAAAACTCCTGGTTGAAATAAACCTCTTAAGAAGTGCTCGTTCTTTTCTAGACTCTGTGGTCATTGATTTGGGGGGGGTCGGGGGGTAGGGAAGTCCTGAAGACCCATCCTTTGAGCTGCTGGGCCCAGTGTGTGTTGTGTGGGGCAAAGGAGAATGGCACTGTGTGAGGTGGGAGGGATGGGGTAATGTGGGCTGAGGCAGCGGGATGATGCAGGGTGGCCTTGGGAGAGGGTGTATGCCGGGAGCTGGTGTGGAAGAGGGCTGAGGGGAAGGGACGGGAGGCAGAAGGGCCATGTCCCTGCTCTAAAGATGCAGTGGAATAAAATTAGTGCCCTGATCAGTTGAATTTTCTAAGGGCAAGCCAAACCTGGTAACAGCATTAATCAATTCATTAGTTTCCTGTGTTGTCAGCTAAGAGTTTATGGCACTACTGTGGGGTTTGAATGTGCAAGTAGCCCTTCCAAGTTTTGTTACGTTCCTCAGACAAGAGATTTGACTAAATGAGAGAGTTATGATTCCAATGAAGTTTTGCTAGTCTAGCAGGATAACATGCTACTGGATGAAAAATGGAGATGAACATGCTCAGGATTTCTCCTAAACAGTTTCTTGTAGCCATGGGGGACTTTGACATCAGGGGCCTGCTGAAAATGCAGCGCAGCAGGGAGGAAGCAGTCTGGGAGGCTCCAGGAGTGTGTGGAAGAAAACTCCCTGGCGCTCGCTGGACCTGCTGTTTGCAACCAGAGAAGGACTTGTATGTGGGGTCTTGTTGACCCCAAAATGACAGTTTCAGACTCCTGGAGGAATAAGGAGGGGTGCCAGCAGAACTTCTGCCCTGGACTTGCAGAGCATTTGGGCTGTTCAGAGACAGTCCCTCGGGAAGAAGTTGTGATCCGGCGACGTGGTCAGCAGCCAGAGGCACAGAGGGATGTGGAACAAGCCATGCATGCAGGAATAGCGGTAAGAGCCAGAGCAGCAGGGGCAGAGAGCCAGGCAGCTGCTCCACACAGCCCCTGCTGCCCTCCCAGCCGCACCTTCCCAAGCCAGCAGGAAGCTCTCAGAGGGCAGTGGGCAGGGCCAGCAGAGGGGGCATGCCGGCCTGTGACAGAGGAAGGGACCTGGTCTGAGGATGGGAGTCTCTGGGATGTTTCCAGCCTCCTTGCGCTGTCCCAGGATGAAGAAGACTCACAGGAAAGCTGGAGTTCTGGAGAAGAATACAGCTCAGTGTCCGAGTCAAGCGAGACATGGGTAGATTCCCGGGACAATGATTCGGATCTCCTGGAGTCCATTTTACAGCTGTGGATGAAGTTCCTTTGCAGCCCTTATGCGCATGTCCCATATTGCCAGCCCCGGTTCTGGATGCAGCCCTGCATACCTGCTCAGGCTTGCCAAGCCAGCCAAATTTGTATTGCAGCAATTTCTCACTTGAGATGAGTTGCTAATGGCACTTGTTCATGTGGTCTCAGCTATTGCAGCTAGTGAATAAGGGGTAAGAACTCAGGAGCTGCAAATTCCTGTTGATGTTTCAAACTACACATTAAAAAAAGGAAGAATTCTGACTTTTTAGTTAATAATTTATTTTAGTATGGCATTAAAATGTAAAAGCCAAATCTCCTTTTCAAACCTGTAGCCTGTAATATCTTTTCTGTATGACTGCTCAGTCTTGAAATCTGAAGGGCAGTCCTTGAGCTGATACAGATCAGTACTGCTGCACTGATTGCAAAGGCAGCATAATTAATTTACAGGAGCAGAAGCTCTGGCTCAAAACTGTGTGGAAGCATATATATTCCCTTTCGGGTCATGTGGGTGCCACTGGAAGATGACTCAGGACCTGACAGCTACCATGGCTTTATATCCACATAAAGCTTAGCCCTAGGCCTTATACCATACCCCATGGGGGCTGAACATTTCGGTTTGAATGCTTCACTGAGCTACATAATTTAGCAACATCAACAACACATAACATTAAAACCAATCAAAAGCAAGTCTCATGCTCAGATACAGATGATGTGAGCCTGCACTCGAGGAGCTGTGTAATCTTCCATTTGAGGGTCAGAAAGGTTTTCTTATTAAATTGCCTTGCCTTTTAGAGGTCAGACAACATGGACGAAGTTTGGAGATGCTTTAGGGCAAGAACATTCACTCTCTGCCATTGTAGGATGTATCTTCAGCCAAAAGCAAAATTCATTTTGAGTTCTGCTACTTCAACAGAGGTAGAAAGGCAAATAAACTCCTTGAGAATTAGAGAGCAGGCTTTCTATAAGTAGCTTGTATCACTTTCTCATAAAAAATCTGCTGCTCATGTATCTTGAACATGATTGCAAAACATTATGTTTAATCTTTTGGCTGTTTAAGAAAATAGTTCTTTATCCACAGATCAAATCTGTAAGTTAAATCTGTAGCCCTTTCTTCTCTGCAACCTTGGAAAAAACAATCAGAAATAAAAGTCAGGACCCCAGATCATGTTCAAGATATATCTGGGAATTTGAAACAGCTTTCCTTCTTCAAATCCATCCCTCTTCTCATCAGGTCTGGAGTGAGATTGAGGCTATTTCAGACCAAGCTATGTAAAATATCAAAGTAAAATGTTCTTTTCTTTCAATAAGCAGCAGTTAGTCTCCTTCCTGCAAGTACAAAGTTTCCAGACATGAGGGTATCTCTGACCATCCCTCATGTGTACAGAATGAGGGAAAGCACCTCTTTAACTAGGTAGAGGAGAAGTCACTTACAGTGTATATCATCATTTGAAGTGCAGCCTAGTTCTCATGAAGTAAAGGGCTGCAGCACTGGTACAAACAAATTGAATGCCATTTTTTCATTTGGAAAAAGGCTCTGCAGGTTTGCAGAATAAACTGTTGCTGGTGCTCCCATTGCATGTAACTCAAAACTGTTAAAGTGATTAGACTTGTCTGGATTGAGTTACAAAAGTGTTGTTTTCTATTTTTTAGACAAAAATCAGAATTGTTTCAGGTCTGTTCAAGCTCAGTGTTGTTCCAGTTGTCTTCAGTTTTCTTCTCAATCCCACTGTTTTCCCAGCTTGCTTTATGCATATCATGTGTGGGAGGGATGGGAGTGTAGTAGCTGGAGCCTATAGAATGCTGAAGATCCTGATTCTGCTGCTACTGCTGCTGTTAACACTAATCCTGTTTTCCTTCTGGTTTTATTCTATTCTCCTTCTTACTCATCCCTTTAGCCTACCTGATATTTGGGCTTGATGAGAAGTTCCTTGAAATCTTGGTACACTGTCTAATGCTACAATTGAATAGAAATAATGGAGGAGAAGTATTTTCTGCCTGTTCCAAACATGGGAGATGCTGCTTATTGCAGAAGAGACTGCTAAGGAGAGAAGCACTGGTCATTGCAACAGCATCCTACAACCTTATCACCATTCCAGTGTAAAGTTTACTCTCCCATGATGCTGGCAGAGATCTGCACACAGGGCTATTTTTCGTTTTCTTACAACCCACTCAGCTGATGCAACTGAACCTGAAACCCCAAATGTCCCAAAGCAGTATGCTATGCCGTGGCTGCACTATGGGCACCCACAGCCCTGGGGTCACAGGGGCTTATTCCTGTGTGTGAGATCCTGGTGCAAGTGTCCTGTGCCATTGGGCCCCTTTCTGCAGCAGGGGCACCAGCACAGGAGGAGTAAGGAGCACTTCAGCATTTACCAGGCAAGGACAGGTACCTAATTAACTCCTTATTTTTTAAGGTGTAGCTGAGAAAAATGAGTGCAGCGGTCATTTTCCTACCTAATCAGGCTGGGTTTAGTGCAGCAATTTGCAGATCAAGCTCAGAATTCTTCCCAGTTTATACCCTAGGCAATAAAACTGTAACCACCAGGGTTCAGGTAATTCTGTGCTAACAAACTCTGCTTCCCTGTGCACCTTATTCCTGGCTGCAAAGAAATCCACTGACCATGGGACTGGCCCCACTGAGCCCCAGTGTTCCCAGTCTGGCACCCCAGGATGGGGGTGTGGGGGCCACGGGCTGCTGAGCCCATTCCTTTCTGAGGTATTCTCTGTTCTGTGGATACCCAGGTGTTTTGATTATCCTGCTGCTGGTTCACATGACTTTTCACACACAAGGCTTATGCTGTTAAGATATTTTTAAGGCTACTGCATTGCTGTTACTTCACTGCTGCTGTGCATGGCAGACGTGCTGTGGCTGGGTGCCAACTGCCTGGAGAGAAGCCCTTTTTCATGAACAAGAACATGAGCTATGAACAGTGGGAATGGGTTGTCTGGAGAGGGTGTCAGCAGAAGCAGGGCACGTGTATTGGTTGTAGAAGCAGGGTATGTGTAGGTTTTGGAGGCTGAGTGGCTCAATATCCATGCATGTGCTGAAATACGGATGATCTGAAGTTGGCCGTGACCTCCAGCACTGACACAATATAGGCAAACTCAGTAATTTCCTCAGTCTGATCTGAAATGGGCATGGGCTCAGATGCCTTCCATCTGTGCCCTCAGCCATGTTGTGAAGTGGTGCAGTTTCTCTGCAAGCCCATGGCACAATCCCCACTGCCAGGACTTCCAGCACAGGATTCTCTGGCACCAGGCTGCCCTCCAGCCACACTCTCAGGAGGCCAGGAGAGAAATAACATCCCCAAAAGCAAGAAGGGGTACACTGGACTTGCCTCCAAGGCCTCCCTCTGGCACCTGTGCCACAGAGGACTGCAATGTCTGTTACATCTATATAATGTCCTGAAGGGATAAATAGATAAATATTGGAGTTGTTGATGAAAGGAAGCAGTGCCAGCCACTTTTGGCTAGAAGAACAGGAATGCCTCCCATTGCCTCAGGTTGAAAAGGCTTTAGATATTTAGGACTTGCAAAAATTAGAGGGAGGAGGTGTTAGTAATGATAATCTGACACATATTTGCTTCATTCATAGACAAATTAACCTTAATCATCCAATTTATAAATCAGCTTTAAGTGAAAGGGCCCCTCCTCACCCCCCACTGCTGCATATTTGGGGGATTAAGTTGTTTGGTTTTAGTGATAAATTAGAAACATCTGCTTCCGCTGACAGCCTGGAATGGAGGCTCATACAGTACTGTGGCCGGCTGGGCTGGTCTGCTGGGGGGGGATTCGGTACCAGGGCATGGCCCTGCCCACCTCTGGCCATGGGATCTGAAAGGATCAGGCTGTCCCCCTCTGCACTGGCACTCAGTGGGGCAGGGGAGGTGCATGCCTGCTCCTGGGCTTGCCCAGAATGGATCCTGGGGAGGTAGGAGCAGTGGTGAGCATCTCCAGCAGTTTGCTCTCTGCAGTGTCTTCCTTTTAAGGCTGTCTTGGCAGTTCTTTTGTGCAAGTTAAATTGTTTCTGCTATGGGATCACCAAGTCTTAATGTCAAGGAATCCAAACCTTGTGCCAGAGTCATTGCAGAGGTTGCTCAAGCGTGAGCAATGATGGCAATGAATGGCCTGGCCATCCCTTCAGATGAAGAAAATGGTCCTGACTGAGGGAATGGAGATGTTTTACAACCCTGGCATATTGCTGCAGAGGTGATACAACTTCCTGATTGCCAGGTTGGAAATGACCAAGAGACACATCACATCAAAGTATTTCACTTGGGCATTCAACTTGTGCAGGAGGTATGAAAACAACCCTCCTGGCTACAAGCCATTGTCTGTGGGAGGGGAAAGCTGGTGTTAAATCCTGCAAGATACAGAAATCCAAATATAACCTGGGCATCCCTGGAGCTGCACCCATGGCAGACCCAGTCTGTGCATCTCCTTATGGCACCCACATGAAGGATTGATTTGACCTTGATGTATCGTGGCTTTCACTGCAGAGGTTTAATACATGCCCTGTTGGGCTGCAGAAACAGATGTATTACACACAGCAGTCAGATGATTTTTTCCCAGCCTTTGGCAATCAAAACTTTCAGACAGAAGCCCTGACTCTCAAGGACAGAGCATGACTGCAGAAAGGGAAAAAACAAGATGATGGGTAGTTTCTAACAGCTCCGGTTCCCAAGATGCCCCTTTCCCCTCTCCCCCCCACCCCCCCCGGATATTTTCTCCAGGTCAGTTTAAGGATTATCTACATTTAATCAAGACTTTTTTTATAATCTATCAGATCTATCAGAGCAAGAAACTCCAGGCAGGTTCAGAGCAGGCTCTCAGACCAGCTGTACAGAACAGGTTCTACAAGCCGGGCACCTTCTGGCAGTGCAGGAGGCACTGTTCAGGTGTGACACAGGGCAAGGTGTATGTATTTCTGTCTGAGAAATCCCAGGCACAGAAATTTTGAATCAGGACTGAGGTGTGTGGCCTGTCAGCATGCAGGGAGTCATCCTAGGCAGTCCTGCAGATGAAACTCAGTTCTCCTTAAAAAGCTGCAGGCAGTCTGCAATGCAGCCTCTGAAACCCCATTCCAGTGTAAAGCAGCATCATCCATCTGTAAAGCTTAAAATACAGAGAAATGCAGTCCCTCCACCAGAGAAACAGAGAAATACTCATTGCAGAGCCATGGAGGTTGATGGAGGCTGTGCAGCACAGCCCTCCTGAGACCCCAAGGGCTAACCCTGCACAGAGAGTACCTGTTTTCTCTGGGGGTGCAGAAGGGAGAGGAGACATGGTAGGACAGCTTGTTTTACAGTCAGGACCACTGATCCTGCTTATGCCTAAACTGTTTTCATCAGCCTGACTGTGGATGTTACTGGATTTTTGCATTCCCATGAGGGACACTTGGATGCATGATGACATTGATGATGGTGAAGTTGAATCAGTAAAGGGAATGGTTTTTCTTTATTTTCATTTTCCTTTACCCAGACAGGGAGAGAAGTGAAAACTGCTTTCTTCCAGGAGAGAAGCAGGAACTGTTATCCAATAACCAGGCCTTTATGCAAGTTGTTTTTGTTGGTGCATAGACCACCTGTTTCCACTCCCAAGATCACTGCCTCTCCCTGGAATATTTTTTCACTGCCCCACCTCAAAGCTGGTGTTCAGAGCTCATCTGCAGGTAGGTATTGCCACTTTCTAGCAGGAATGTCTGCACTGCACAACATAAACAGTAACTCAGGGGATGCCAGGGCAGCCTCTGTCTTTTTACTGGGAAATCAGCTCTCAGGAAGCTGGAGAGTGCCTTCCCACACCATTTGAGCAAGTTACAGGATGGCACATCAACCACCATGACTTTGAGGAGGAATGGCTGCCAGCAAACCTCCCTCAGAAACCCCCTGTGAGGAAGTGGTAAAGGGCAGCCCGTGGATAAACACAGAGACAGGAGGTGGGAAGGAACACAGACCAGGAAAATGAAAGGTCTATGAAAAGGTGTGTGGGACTGGGAGGGTGGCTAATGCAGGGCTATGATCAAAGACTGTCCTCAGGTTTAAGGGCCTAAAAATGACAGTCTCTGGAAGACTGCACATCTGTGCAGAGCTGGAGCTTATAAAGACTTAAATGAGCCAATTGCTCTGTGAAATAAATACCAACATGGTGTCTAGAATAAGAGATGGATACAAAGACTAATCTGGATGTTTCTCTGCACTTCCACTGTTTAGTGAGAGTGCAAAGAGATTTGGAAGAGCAGTCTGTGATGTGTTAGGGAGGTGGGTTCAACCCCCAGGTGCATTGAAAGGCAGCAGACTGGCGCTGTGCAGGAACATCAGTGCAGGGCTAGCAAGGCTGGCGTAACATCAAGTTTTTATAGACTGCTGAAAAGGGAAAAGACTTTTGCTCTTGAGTCGTAACTGCTAGTGAGAATAGCAGATGCATGTTCCAGCACAGTGAGAGTCCCCCTCCAAGAAAAGGGAGAGTTTTCCTGGAGAAATCCAGAAAAAGTTCAGACTTCTCTCTCTATTTTTTTTTTTTCCCAAGCAGTAGAAAAACCAAGGGATGTCACTCTGTCAGCAGCTCACAGATCAGTTTCCCCTGTGCTGTGGTGATGGGACCCCACGCTGGCCTCAGTCCAGCTACAAGGCCCATTGGACCAATGGGAAGAGGTGGGATGTGCAGGCTGGACACACCTTTTCAGCTCTGCCCTTTGAGCTCTCCTTGGTTTTGTAGCAATGTCATTCCCTGTTTTTACTGCATATTTTTAAAACTACATTTCAGGTCCCACCTCAGCTATTAATACCTTCTCCACTCTCACTTTTTCCTGAAAGGAAAACATCTTTATTGAAGAATGTAGCTGAAAATGAGCGAAATAAAACAGAGTGCATGAATCACAATACATGTGAAAAACCCATTCCTTACCAAACAGTTCCTTCCCCAGCTTTAACCTTGGACTCTTGCCAGATGATCCTGCTTGTTGCAGGATGTGTGGTTTTGGGTTTGGGGTCTTTCCAAAGGGGGAAGGCAGAGTGTGAGCTGAAGATGGGTTGGGTGGCCTGATGGTGTCCAAACACAGTCAACTATTTCCATGAAATCTGGTTTGAGATTTGGCCTCCACTCCTGTAGTCTGCACCCCCTTTGGGTCTGAGAGACGCGATACTTGCACGGATGAGGAGGACACATCCAGTAGACAGACTGAAGATGAGCCAATACGTTTACCCCAGCGCAACATATGGACTATCACATCTCTCAGCCTAGGAAAGATTGCTCCCCACAGATTTCTGCTAGGTTTGCCCAGACTAAGTGAAACATCCCAGCCAGTGAGACTTTCCCCCTCTTTCCCTCTGGATTATTTTATAACCACATCCCTGTCACTGCCAGAATATTTTCCCCATTATGCATAGCCTATTCTTCCCCTTTCAAAGTGGTCCTCGTTACCCTCTGTGATAAGAATTAGTTTTGTACTAAATACTTCTGTCCTTCCCCACACACACAGCTCACAGAAATGTGTAGACTGTTTGATCATTTGGCTCTATCCCCCCTCTGAGGTTTAGTCAAACTGTAAAGTGTCTTTGAAGACTTGAATCAGGTGCTTTGCAGCTCTGTCTTCATTGCTTTGAGATATCCCATCTGCATTCAATACCAGGTGAGGCTAGACAACCAGGAACAGATTCACACTGCCTTTCCAAAGCGAAAACTGAATCCTAATTCATGGAGAATGTGAACAATTTATTTCAGCATTGGGAAATCAGGGTAATCTAAATTTCTTCTTCAGCCCAACAGAGAAACTACTCTGCTGACCCACACCTCTTACTTTAGAGAGACTGGGAGCAGAAATTAATACATTTGTTGACAGTTGCAGCCCAATGTCTGTAACTAAAATGTCAATTTGCTCAGTAATTATGTCAATCACAGCTTTTGTTTTTCAGGTAGGATCATGAAGATGAGCTCTAGAGTTTTCTGCCAAGGCAATCATATAATTGTGTTGCTGTAGATTAACAAAGAAGTCACTTCAGCAGTGAAAATGGAGTTTGATCTGTCATATATGAGTGACAAACAACTCCTGGGAATTAAAGACACTATTTTTTTTAATGACCTTTATCTGTATAAAAAGTTGCAGTCTTAGGATTTTCACTCTGGTGTGAGGCTAAGTTTGTCTTGTCCCTCTAAGTTGCCATTTTATCCTCTGCAATGTATCCCTTTGGTAACATCGATGTTACTTGATCATGCAATGACAGTATATGTAATGTTGATGTAACATCTGCTTAAGGACTCTGGAAATTAGACTTACCAGTGCATGGGACAGACCTGTGAATGGACATGTCACAGAGAATTAGGGATGTAAGTCAGCTCTGTGAACAGGACAGAAGAGCTTTTCCTGCAGGCACTCAAACCCAGCCCTCAGAAATGTGGATTTCCATCTACCTTCTCACCTTGTCACTGTGACTGAACTGTGAATAAATGCAACAGTGAAGTGTGAAGATGATGGAGGGAATGAAATAACAAAACACTACATTCTTTGTTTCCATCATTCCCTGTCATTGCTGCTGAGCCAGAAACAGTCCCTGTGTCTGAGATACTCAATTTCAGAAACCTCCCTGTCTCCTGTGTCATTAAGCAATACAGAGCAGGACCAGCTTTTACCACCTTTACTCCCACCAACCCATCAGACTGGTGGGACGTTGTAGAGGAATGAACAAGGAACAGGCAACCAGTGAGAGAGGGGAATACACTTCCCAATCCCTACTCCACGTAGTCGTCACCCAGGTGACACCTGAAGGAGGTGTCCCTCGCTCTGCCTTTCCGGAGTTCAGCAAGGATGGGCTTCCCACTTGGCACAAACCTAACTCAGGGGCAGCTTCAAAGTGAACCAGGATTGTAGGATTTACTGTGTGACAGCGGGCAGGCATATCAGCTCCTCAACTTCAGGTTTTGGTTTGATCCACTCTTTGCCCTGCCCGCCCTGCTCTGTGTTTCTTAAATGCATTTCCTACAGCGTGACCCACAGGGACAGAGCATAATGGGGATTGACAGCCCTGAGTTCTCACCAGGGTAAATCTGCTCCAGTAGCACAGCTGAAGTTGTTCGAAGCCAGGGGAAACAGGGAGCAGGCACTACAGAAAGAAGGGATTTTCTACCTCTTGAAGGCAGCATGCCATAGAACATGATAGTTGTGTGATTTCTGCAGCAGGTTGCTGTTGTTGAATTTCCATAGCTTGGACTGCTCCAAGGGCTGAGGGTAATGCTGCACTCACACCCACATTTTCCTAAAACTTCAGCCTGAAAATCTTCATCATTTCCTTGAAAACGAGTGGGTTAGAGAAATTAGCCACCACTGCGAGTATCAGGTTTTGGGCAGCTGGCACGCAGGCAATCCTTGCCTCAGCCTTGCCTGGGTAATGGTAACCAGAGTCCCAGGGGTAAAAAGGGAGCAAGAAACTGCCAATCCATTTACACTCGCACCTACCCAGACCAAAGTTGTGATTAATCATTTAACAACACACGTTCTCTCTCCAGCCTACACATACACACAAAGCATGCTGCTGGTAGCAGGGGGAGCACAAAAATTTAAATGACCCTGAAAAAAAACCCAACCAAACAGAAGAAATATGCCAGCAAAATAACAAATGGATATATTTGTGAAGGTTTAATAAGTTAAATGCAGGAGCTTAACTTTGCAATAGAACAGCCCTGAAGTAAAATGATTTATTTCATCTTCACAGGTTTTATTGTTGGGTTTTTTTTTTCCAAAACAAGTTTCTATGAAACCATAGCAACAACAGTATTTGGAATGACGATGGAATCATTCACAAGCAAAAAAACCCAAATAATCTCTGTTTTCGGTTGGTGGAATGTAAGATCAACACTAGATAGAGAGAAGTATTTCAAAATATTTTAGGTAATTTAATCACCCTAAACCTTGTGAAATGTAGACATTTAAAACTATTTTTTCCCAGAAAATTACACTTTTGATTTTCAAAACAATCTGTCTTCTAACTTTCTGATGGGAATATTATCTGTGTAAATGTCCAAGTTTATTGCTCCTCTCTTACAAGACAAGATACAAAACCAGATTTCACTGGGACTCTACTGTGGTCTATTTCTAACAAAATATGATGCATTCCAGCAAAAAAATGCATTTTTCTGAAAGATGTCTCTATTGTGTTCCCTTCTCTCAGTGCATTTCAGAGAAATCAGCTCAGGAAAGAAGAATCAGTTGCAACTTACCTTCACACTCCAGTAGATGACAGGGGATTTTCCAGGGAAAGCAACATGCTCCGCTTGGGTAGTGTAAGAGTTGTAAATTCAAGCCAACGGGTAATTTTTGGTGATTCAAAATCCCTTAAAACAAATCTAAACTCTGTGATGGCAAATAAGGTACTTTGTGAAAAGGTATCTGGAGCTTGATGCTCTTGCATAGAGTTTTTTAACTGTCTGTCTCAGCTAAATAAGCTCTTGCTTCTTTCCTCGGCCACTTGCCAACTTTTCTAATTTAAAGCAACTGTGAGCTTGCTGTGAAACTCTTTCTGGAAGGAGCTCAGTGTATACCATGGAGCAAGGAGCAAGCATGTGCTCCAGACTAATGCCGTATGACAGAGCCCTAACAGGACGTGGGGCACATCCTCCCCAAGGTAACATTATATCATCTTTGGAAAGCTTGATAGGCTGCGCTGTCTCCTTCTTGGTAAAAGCACACAGAAGAGGAAAAAACCATGCTGATTCTGGCATGTAGTCCCCTCAGCGTGGGATTTGGGAGGAGCAGCATCTGCCTCAAAGTGCAGGAAGAAGCAACAGCCTCAAATACATAAAGTGCTCAGAGCTCCCAAAGGAACCTGCATCCCAAATCGGCCAAAAGACGCCAGTCCTTGGACTGAGGCTTCAGGAACAACTCCAGGGATTTCCTTCAGGGCTTTCTTTGCTAGTGTAATGCAAGGTGCCCTTCTCATGGGGACACCCAAGATGAGGGTCATTGCTAAGCACAACCACAAACATCTTAATTTTGGAGAGTTTCAAACTTGGGGTTTTGGACAGTTTGAAAATATGCTCATGGCAACGATCCTACCTTCTGAGACACTGTCAAGCTTTAAATAACAGAGGCATGGTTTTCAAAGGCATCCACTTACTGGGCATGGCTCTCTTCTGCTTTGCTCAAATTAAGATAGTGAGGCATGCAAAATGTTGTTCATACAGGAGAGCTGGCTATGCCCATGCCAAATTCCTCCTTTTTGCAAGGAACTTATTTCAACCAGTTATGGTTGACACCCCTGGTGTGCATTTATGAACCTACAAAAAAGGTCCCCTTTTGCAAATATGAATTTTCTCTGCAGAGTAGCTAAAAGCAAGAAAAGAAAAAAAAGCCAGAAGATAAAATATTGTGATTTGGGAAGTTTCAGTCTTTGAGCTTCCCCATGGGCACCATAACAAACTTTTGTTTAAGAAATAAGGTCAACCTCCCTCAGATTGTACCCCAAATCATTCAGCACTTTATCCACCTGACCTACTGATGCTAAGGTGACATAGCACCTTACTTGTGGTTGTTGCTAAGTGACTTCGGTTTTGTCAGACATATTGTCTTGTAAAACTAATGAAAGTGAAGATGGAATCATTAGACTGAAACTTTCAAAGGTGCTTTGATGCCTCTAAAAGAGGAAACGAATCTTCTATGGGTAAACAAGTCAATGTCAGGATGCCACTTGTGATGTGGCTAAGAAAGACCTGGTTCATTTGAATGTTCTAATTTCCATGACACTGAAGTAGTAAGTATTTCATATTCTAAACTGAGAATTAAAAAACAGTCCTGTGCATTCAAAAGTATAGATAAAGTACTGCCCAAAGCTGGGAGAAAGGGTTTAAGGAAAACCAAACTTTTTTTTCTTCTAATGGAGTTTCATTCCAGTGCTAAAAGGTAATAACCAGGATAGAGAAAACTCTGTTACAAAACCATATGGTACTGTGAAAACTTATGGTTTTACAGGTCTCAATTTTCCCCCAAAGCATTTCTGAGTGTTTTTATTTTGCTCTGTGGATCTGCTGGTAAACTTAGTTGCTGGTGGGCAACAGTGAAAGTAGAAATACCATCCTATCATGTCACTTAAATCTACCTCAGTGATTTCTGTTTCTGAATTTTTACTTAGTGATTAGGCATATCTTTTTAGGTACTGTTGCCTCTGAAAACTTGTTACCTGCATATTTGTGGGAATTAAACAGAAGTTTTAAAGATTACCCAGAGAGTGTTGCCCTCATTCTCTCAGCTGATCTATTTCTGCTTCTGTTTGGGGAAGCATGAGGTGGTGCTTCTCCTGATGAGTCTTTCTTGGGGAAGCAAAGAATGTTGCCCATTACATGGGAAAAAAGGCCATGCTTTCTAATAGTCTGTGGAGAAGACTGGCAGGAGTTATGAACCTGGACTCTGCCACTGATTCATTCCTAGCTCTGGGCTAGGAATCTTTCTCTCTGCCATTTATTTACCTGCCTTCTAGGAGTGTGGCTAAGGCTAAATAGCCATAGGTGAAGCAGTAAATAAGATTAATCACACTAATTTTATAGCAGTAATAATTAAAATCAAATATTTCTTCTAAGCTTGTTAACGTTTTATGCCCTCTGAGGCTACCTGAGTAGTTTTCTATGGTCCACAACACAAAGTTAAAGAACCAGCTATCAGTTCTGTTCATATGTTATAGGGAAGGAGGATTAAGGGTGAAGATGCAGCTGAAGCTTTATTAGGGTACAGAGATTTGAGCTCCAATGTAACAAAAGTCCTACAAGGAGGAAGTTGAATCTATTTCATTTGCTTGTCAGGCTTTTCAGATTGGAGGTAGGAGACAAGGGTAAAAGTAAAGGAAAAATTATGAAGTGCTCTGCAAGCCTTGGAGGGTTAAGTGTTCAACAGAAAAGAAAAACCTTTTGGAAAAAAGATTTTATGTTTATAGGATGGTTCACTGGTGGCCATGACAGGCTCAATTTTAATCCCTCTAAAGTTACAGTTCAAGGTAGCTATTTCATATCTCAGCACTTCACCAGAACATTGATTTTCTTGCTTTTGGCTTTGTCTAGACACAGCTGAGGTAGGATTGAGCTGCTAGCTGCAGCACTGTACTGGGAACTGCTGCTTGGCATTCATGTCCTCCCAGGTACAGCAGAACAACTAACACAGGGGTTAGGAAAAAAGGAATCATTCATCTCGGAGAAATTCCAAAGGGGAAGAAAATGCCTCTTGGCACCTGTGAGTGCAAGTCTTCACATGGTTCTGTGCCTGTGGACATTAGCTGCATAACAGAGTGTTACATCTTCAAGACAAAAAACATGAATGTTTGTAAGAGGTGCATGACAGCACATGTGCTCTAAGGCATATAGTTGTCACACCCTCGACAAATTGTGAGCTATAATCCTCTCAGGTGGCAAGCAGCTGAGACTTTTTCCTGGTGACATCTTTAAGTCCCTTCTCTGACCAAAATGTTTTAAGACTCAGCAGGTTTTAATAAGTATCAAGGATGTTTCCAACGCAAGTATCTGAACCAGAAATCAAACAAAATCCTTCATCTGCAGTGAACCACTAAGTAGTTGTTTTGTTGGCAGGAAGGGGTTATGATTTTGTGGCATTAAAAAGAGAAGTATCCTTTGATGCTGGGATTTGGGATTTTCCTGTGTTATGGCTGAATGCATTTAAGTCCATACAGTCCTCAGTTCAATTGCCAAGATGTGGATGTAAATGCTCAGGATTCATCTTGCCTCAATATTAAGAGAATGAGCCGGGTTATAAGGCACAGTGAACTTTAGGAGGTCACAGAGCTGCTAAATGCCAGAAGCTTAATTCTCCTCTCATACAAGAGACTGGCTTCATCCATGTAAACAAAAATATGTCAATGTCCAGTGGCCCCAAATGAGAAGAAAAAGCAGTTGTTACATAGAAATAAGATGTCAAAACACATGGAATTTTTTCCTTAGTATGTTGAGGGGTTTTTTTGGTGAGGGTTTTCGTGTGTGTGTGTGAGGGCAGTTTGTGTGTGGTTTTGGAGGGGGTGGTGTTGGTGTTTGCTTTGGTTTTGCTTTTTGTTTTGTTTTGGTTTTTATTTGGTTTGGTTTGGGGTTTTTTGATCAGTAGCTCCTGGCATTTGCAGTTCAACAGAAGAGGAAGCGATGGGAAGTCTGCTTTTAAGGGGTCCTGCTTTCACAACGAGTCATGACCCATTTTAAGGGGTGCTGGTTTTTGGTTGATAAGAAGCTCAATATGGCCTGGTAATGTGTGCTTGCAGCCCAGAAAGCCAGTGTGACCAGTAGGTGTAGGGAGGTGTTTCTGCCCCTCTCTCTGCTCTGCTCTTGTGACACTCCACCTGGAGCTCAGCATCCAGCTCTGGGGCCCACAAGACAGGGAGAAGGTGGAGCTGCTGGAGAGAGTCCAGGGGAGGGGAAAGAAGCTCTTTAGAGGGCTGGAGCACCTCTCATAAGATGGCAGGCTTAGAGAGTTGGGATTGTTTGGTCCGGAGAAGAGAAGGGTCTGGGGAGACCTTATAGCTCCTTCCAGGACCTAAAGGAGCTACAAGAGAGCTGGAGAGGGACTTTTTACAAGGACATGTAGTAATAGGACAAGGTGGAATAGCCTTAAACTGGCAGAGAGTAGGTTTAGATTAGACATTAAGAAGAAATTCATTACTGAGGTACTGGAACAGAGTTCCTTATCCCTGAAAGTGTTCAAGACCAGGTTGGATGGCGCCTTGAGCCACTTGAGTGGGTGACAAACCTGCCCATGGTAGGGGGATTTGAGCTAGATGATCTTTAAGGTCCCTTCCAACCCAGACCATTCTATGAATCCATGATTCCCAGTTGGTGCATCCATCTGGAGATGTCCAATAAGTGAATGGCTGCAGGATGGGGACACATTGATTAAAACCAGCTCATGTCCAGATGACTGTGCAGGTGCTGGGGCTGCATACCTCAGGAGGCACCGAGGTACTAATGGATTAACTCCACATGCATTTTTTATCTATATGAGATGCAAAGTTGTGAAAGTTCGGGTTGGCTCTCTGCCAACAGCCAAACCTCACAAGAAAGATTCCCCCCTCCCTCTCCCGAAACGGCAAAAAGTAGCAAGAGAAAATTGAAGGAATATATATATATATTTACATATATTAAATGTATATACTAGGCACAACAAGACAGGGACCCCCAAACCACCCCAGTAAGGGACAAGGGGAAGGGAAAGGGGAGAGGGAGACAAAATAGGGAAAAATAAGACAAAACAAATATATATACAATCTAAATTCAGAAATTAACTCAGTAAATAACAAATACAATAGTAAATTCAATACTTTCCTTAGAAAGGCAGATTCTTAACCTTCGCCGCCGGCCCAGGCAAAACAACCCCCAGAGCAGGCCTCGCTGAACACAGATAAGCCAGGCCCAAACACCAAGAGCTCGTCAGCGTGCGAGCCCGAGAAGGAAAAAAAAGCAAAAAAGAGCGAGAGAACACCTCCTCCTTCGGTTTATATACACCTGATTACGTAAAGAGATGGGATGGAATACTTCCTAGATCTTGACCCTGGTTACCAAGGAAGGCCTACAAAAAACAACCCATCACAAAAGTGCAATTCCAACAGGGCCTGTGACTTTTCAAATAAGTATAATTTATTCCAAGACTAAATTTGCTAGAAAACACAGCCCAAATCTCATTTACCCAATGAGATTACCTACCTTAAGACACCTCTGCTCTGCACCTCCATTCACTCATTAGTCACCAATGTAAAGCTAGCATGCTGGGTTTAAATCTTATCTGCCTGAAACAGCTTGGAACAACTCTGGTATACTTACTGTTTTGAAATCAAATGTTTTTTGTGGCAAACAGTACTGCATGTTACATTTCTTACCCTCCAGTGAGTCAGATCACCCCAGTGTTAGGGCTTGGAGTCTTAATGGGGCAGAGCATTGCAGCTCCATTGCCTCCACTACACATTTGCAATTAAAATTTTAGTTGGAGTTTCACTTCACATGCCTACACTTCCACATAATGAGGGGTTTTCTGGCATTGCTCCCCCCCTTCCCACCCCGTTTGCCTTCAACAGCACACTTTTCCAGCAGGAGTCTTAAATACCAGAGACTTGTAAAGATGTTTTGATAACTCAGTCCATCACTGGAACCCTGTGAGATTCACAGGGCTCCTGAAATGAGTGGAGGCTGTTGTAAGCTGACAATATCTGCCAAAAGCAATACTTTGTATAGGTCTTTTAGCTCCTTTTCTCTCAGTTAGTCTGCTTTCTCAAAGCAGAGAGAGTGACCATGATATCAAATGCAGACCAAAGGATCTCTGCTCCAAAAGCTAGACATCTGTGTTTCTCAGAAAGTGTCAGGCTAATATCACTGAGTGCAGGCCCTTCCTCAATGCTAAAACAAG
Source organism: Scytalopus superciliaris (assembly GCA_013400415.1). Lineage (NCBI taxonomy): Eukaryota > Metazoa > Chordata > Aves > Passeriformes > Rhinocryptidae > Scytalopus > Scytalopus superciliaris. The sequence continues at coordinate 21,700 of VXBX01004069.1, forward strand.
GTCTGCCTTCATATTACCTTGAGTGGGATTTAGGATCTCACATGGGCTAAGGTGAAGCCCCTTCACAGGAATAGAGACGTTTCACTAAATACCCAAGGTTTTATTTCTTCCAAATGTACACAAACCGTTTATGATGGAAATGGAAATAAAATTCATATCTGTCAGTTCATGTCCCTTTCAGAGCAGTATTATTGTCTTCATCTCATATGTGGTTGTAGAGATGTACCCATCAGAGCCAGCACAGCTTCCTCTGCATGAGGTCTCTACTTATCACGCTCCTTTATTTTTGTAAAGAGGAAATAAGCTGCCAGTTTATCTTCTATTCATATTAGCTAGATGGAATGAAAACATGCTTGGTATTCAAGATAGTGGAGCAATAATGGCTTACATTTATTTCTCTTCTGCCAAGTGTGGTAGAGCAGTAACTAAAGATAAGCCTGAAAGTAACAGAGACCCACTAAAAATTAGCACACATACTGATTTGGGAGCACTGGTCAACCAAATATTACTTCCAAGCATTCTGAACAGTTTTCCCTTCCTAGGTGCACTGAGTCTGTACAAGAGAGAAAGCAAGCTCTGCCGGCCCTGCGGTGCAGCACATGGAGTTCTCATCGGTGCTCTGCTGACACCAGTGAGGTTCCCAGAGCCCTGCTGTTACTGACATGCTGCAGGCAGGAATCCACCAGCACTACCCACCAAAACATTCAATCCTAGGCTTTAATTCAGGCTTGTTGACATTGGAGACCACGAAGAGAGACCATGGCAGCAGCAGTACCCAAGCACTCCTGTGCTCCCTCAGCTTTGCTGTGTCCCTTACCCATGACTAAAGGATACATTACAAAGGTCATGCTTCTACAAGCCCCTCATTTAAAGTCCTTAGGAAGAAGAAAGCTGTAACCACATACAAAAGTGAGCAACATTTCTCTGCTTGCACACATCAGTCTTAACTTTCTTGAAATGTTGACATAAATCTATTCAGCATTACAAATGCAAACTACTTATTTTTGTTCTCTTCTGTTTCAACAGGATAGGCCAAGAAAGGACTTTTATCCCATTTCCTACTCCACAGGGCTATGCATAGTACTTTTTGAGTCATAAAGAAAACATTATCAGCTTGAGCTACTTTTGAGTTTCCTTATTTTGTTTGTTCAAAGACAAACTCACAAAATCCACTGTGCTTGGGTTATCTGGAAGCAGTCTGCAATGTGCTAGCTGAGTGCTTTGACCTTTAGCATATTCTGGAGTTGATTGGTTTGGCCATCCATCTTCTTCACTTGTTGAAACCCTCACTTAGCAAAGAAAGGCCAACAGCCAAGTCTGCGTGAAAAATGTGGTGCAAAAGGAATCAATTAAGAGCAAGGCATATTTCATTGTGTTTCCCATAGACATTGAAGATTATGTAGAATTTGAAAAGTTGCCTGACGTGCCTGGACCTCACAATTGCTGACAAATTATGACTATATTACAATATTTTGATAAATCTTTTTGGGAAAAATAATAATCTTATGTGATCCCATCACCCCTGTACAAAGCAGTTAATATTCCTGTTTCTTACAATGATCTAACTTCTGCTGTTGGTCTCTCCAGTTTCTTTCTGACTGCCTTGCCAACTCCTTTAATTTAACACAGCTAAAACCAAACTCCGTATTTTCCTTGTCGAATATCCTGTAACTATCACTTTTTCCCAGGAATATTCCCAGGAATATGAAGAGGGGGAAAAAAGATAGAGATGAACAGGGTGACAGAGTTAGGAATTTAATTACAGCTTTCAGGAAAAGTTCTCCAGAGTATGCCCACTCTGCTGTGCCATGTACACATTCAGACTTGCCACAGTCCCAGCTCCAAACTCCTGAACAAGTGCAGGGGTCAGTGCTATGTTTGTTTTACCAGTAACATTGCTAGTGCTGTGCACGGGTACCAAAGCAGTCCTAGGCTTCTGGATATGCCCTTTCCAAACGAGGACACTAAGCACAGTGCTAAAGAGCAACTCAAGTTCCCATTTGCTCAGTGACCCTTGGATCCACAACTCCTCTGCTGCAGTGTGACACAGAGAGGTAGAGGATGTCCTTTGTCCTTTAGCCCACAGCCTGATGGTCAGGGCACCTTCCTGAGCAGCAAGAGGTCTAGACTTGAATTCCCTCAGGCTCAGGGTAGGTCTTAATCTGCATGTAAAACTCCCCTGGACAAATGCTATTTATAAAAGTCTATCAAATCCATGGATGTGAAGGGCTGCATATATTCTAATCATGTATTACAAAGAGAGGGTCCTTCAAATATAGAGGAGGTGCAGAGAATATCACAAACCTCTCAAAAATAGAGCTTATGAAAGCTGTTCAAGCTCTATTAGCCTTGAGCATAGGTGAAAAAACTCAGTGTAAAAGAAATTCAAACACCAAAAAAGTAAATTTTTAAGCGTACATGCATAACAATTTGTGCTTAAGTTTTGGCAGTCCTGTCCAGACAGAAATATGGCATTTGGATGAGTCTCAGCACAGTTACGCAGTCTCAAAACTTAAGACTAAGTTCTAGTAGTTAGTCACTAAAGCAAAAAAGAATTGGATAAGAAAAGGCCAGAACAGGAATTGTACTGAATTCATGTAATGCATAACCAGGAAGACAAATGCATTAAAAAAAATACACATTTACATTACCTGCTGAGAGTTGGCTTGAACAAACGGTGAAACTAACAAGTCCCTTACCTGAAAAGAGGTAATTCAGTAAATGTCCTACCTTCCAACCCACCAGTGTGGCCCTTGGTCTGTGCTTCTCTCAGGCAGAAAGGGCAGCTGCCAAGTGCAGCTTGGGGCTCATGCCATGAGCCAGCCAGCCAGCCAGGCTTTAGTGCTATCTTCAGAACCCAGCACATATCAGCCTTGCACACAAGGCACCATATGGTTCTCCCTGACTGCACATACAGCTGGCTTGGGTTTGAAGAAAGCATTATCTGACACCCTCCTGCAAATGATTCAAGGGTTACTCCAGGATAAAACAGCAATTGCTCATGAACACCAAACGGTACATATGGATACGCATGTATATTCATTTCTGCTGTTCCTTCTCTGACTGGCTGATAGACTTTCTTTCCGGCTGCTAAACTGCTATCAGAGGGTGGCATTTCTTTGTTTTAAATGCTCTTTTAATTTAATGGAAAGAGGATTCTTTTAATTTTTAATTGACACCATCCCCCAAAGCTAAGACAAAACTAATGCAGGGAGGCTGAAGCTTCATTAATTACAGATGGCCCCATTGTACAGCAGTGGAGCGGGATGCAGCCTGCTCTACCAGCAGAAACTTAACTGAAAGGATTCAGCATTAAAAAAATAATTATTTATGCTCAGTCTTTTTGGAAAGTCTGGAAAGATCCATGCCATTAAATTTCTGTTAATAAAACTTTATGGATGCGTTTCCAAGTGAGTAGACTGCTGGCTCTGTGCATTTCCTGACCTATACAAGTTCTCTGACGCTAATGGTAACAAAATATAGCTGCTAACTTTCTGAAATGAAACTTCTGATTAAGAGCAAACAAATCACTTCTGTCACAATTAGCTTGACTACCTAAACCCGATGAGGTAGTATAACAGCAGTGACCAGAATTAGCAATTTTTCTCAAAAAAATTGGAACACTTGTTAGCAGAAAAATCTGTCTTCATGCATTCAGAGATGTACCACAAAGACCAGCAGCTGAAGTTTCCAACTTCAGCAGGCACAGCTGAATGTTCTAATGCTTATTCTAAACCTCCAAGGTGTGTTGCTATGGTGGAAACCTACTGCTGGCTTTGTGCAACCAAGTATTGTTCCTAACAGAAGACTTGGGATCAGGTCATGGTGGCCCATGGATGCATAATTTTTAAATATACAGCAATTGGGGAATGAGCTATGACAGGGTGCAGTCCCAAATAAAGACTGATCTAGCAGTTCTCTGCTGCCAAAATGGGGTGCCTGGCCCCCAGCACCCTTACCAACTAAACTGTGTGCTCCCGCTGCTGATCCTCCCACCTGATGGATACCTCTGTGGGCAGATTCAGCACGTTAATCTGGCACAAACTCATCCAGCAAGAAGTTAAATTTTTCTTCTGTCAAATTTAGAAGGTGAAAGAGTCACTGAAGGACCCAGAGTGCATCAAAAGTGGTGCAAAGAGTCGTGACCTGGAGCAGGGATGGAGGGACTCCCTGCAGCAGGATGTGTAGGCCACTGGCCTTAGAGGTGCCCACATGTGTCAGAAAGCAGGTTAGACCTGGGTGGCTGAATATGTTGTGTCATCACCCCCTTCTCTGCAGGCTGCCTAGCCCAGCGTAAGTGGCGGTGACCTGTGCTATGGGCTGTACAAAGATGCTGCAGTTCATGGCATGGTCCAGTTCTCAGCAGTGTGGCTGGAGGCAGTGATACTGCAACCCCTTGCAGAGACAGGGAGTGCACAGACTTTCCTGGATAGTGGAATTTGATTTAGGTTTGCAGAATGTTTTTCACTGAATTAAAGAAACAGAGACCAGAATATACGAGTCTTCATTCTGGGTTCTTATTGGAGTACCTCAAGCAGAAGATACTTCAATGTTACATCCTCTTCCCATGGTGCTGTGGCTCTCAGCATCCCTCTCTGGGAGAGATGGAGGCTGCTCAGCCTGGCTGCAGGGGCCTTGCACTCTCATAGCAAAACCTGGTGCCTGGGTAAAGCAAAGCATGGTGCAGATGGAGGAAACAGCAGTGGGGAGCAGTCCAAAACTGGCTGGTGGGATGACGTGGTTTCAGCCAGGCCATGGAACCAACAGTCCACATGCATGGCCAAATGGCGTTCGAGGGAGAAGGAGCAGGAAGAGGAGGAGAGGAGTGTTAATGTTCCTCTTGCAGTTGCCAGGGACAAGTACTTCTCCAGCTTCACTGCCTGGGGCTGGGAGACAGCCAGAGGCTGGGACCTCCCTTCTCTGTCCTTACCCAGCCCTCCAGCTCAGCCTTCACTGCTTGGAAATGAAGGTACAAATGTAATGTGAAGAGCAGCGAGGAATTTGGAAAATCATGGAACACAGCAGAAGCTGGAGTGGTAACAAGCCCAGCAAGCTGCAAAGCCCATCATGGCCATGCCCTGTTCCCGTCTAAGGCAGTGGGCTGTTTGACTAACTCACCACAACAAAGAGGAGAGCATGCAGTCTTAGATGAAAAAACTTATCTGTGTTTGGATATGGAAGTCTAAAAGGAAAATTCCAGTCTTATGTACCCTTATTTTTTTAGCATTGTGTGTGTGTGCTTCCTAACCATTGCTAATTCAGTCCATCTATAGTGAATAAACAGATCAGTATTCTGGAATGTGTTTTTAATTACAGTGTTGTTTCTTTTTAATGATGAAAAATGACGATGTCCTTTCTCTGTCCAATGTGACCCATTTTCTATAGGGTTTCTATTTTAAAAGTTTCCAGATATCTTTCTTTTCTTGTTCCAAAATGTCCCTGTTCTCCACCCCTTATATTTCCTGTACAGCATTTTAACTCCACAGTAACTAATTGCACTGTGAATATATTACCCTCACAGATATGAGAGAGACCTTTAATTTCCATAGTGCTGTTTTCCAAAGTTTCTTGAAGTTTCCCAAGTGACTCCAGCCAAACAACTCAGAAGTAATAGTGCTGCAAGGCAAAAGAATTACATCATTAGGAATTGCTAAGAAATCATGGGCTCGATGTCTTTTTGCACTAATGTATCTTTGTGCCTCTCTGCAGCATTTAAACGGGCTCATTAAGGGTTGCTCTGCTAGCACAGAAGTACCTGAGTGGACTCACACATAAAAGGCTCATCTTTGAGAGACACAATTACTTTGGTTCCCAAATGGCCCCAAATGCAGAGAGCACATCCATGGTTTTAATGATCATTCTTTGACACTTTCTCTGCCACTAAAAGCCTGTCCTTAGAGTTAGAATGGAGCACCTGAAAACTGGAACGATTTCGTAGGGCATTTTGATATTTTTAAGCATCCCTGAACAGGATGTTCCCTTGTCCACATCCAGCTACTAGTGAAGTCAGCAGGGAGAATCCCACCAGCATCAGGGGCATGTGAGCTGGGAGGCAGAAGTGCATCCCACTGTGCACAGGGGTATGTTCCCCTCCAGACTTGCTCAGCCACCCAGAGCCCACACCAGAGCATGTGGTACCTGGCAGCACTTTCACAAAGCTGAAGTCCATCACAGTGGGGGACAGGCTACTCCCATCCCCAGGTACCCGCCTGATGCCAGTGTTGTGTGCAAGGAGTAATGGTACCTTTTAGAGGGGTTGAAGTATCAAATGGGTTTGAACATCACTTGCGAAGAAAGAAGTACATTTTTTCTCATAACTTCTTAGTTAAAATTAGTATTTTTTCCCTTCTAGCATGACATAAGGCTATGATTACAGCTCAGTGTATCAAGGAACTTTATACATAGTCACACCAAGAAAGAGTGTGGCTTAATCTTTCCAGTTGTATACCAGAACATACACAAGGAGATAACTCTCTTACCACTTCCTTCTACTTCCCACATAAGCTAAACTATTCTTTCCATCTCTATGCTAGAATTTGTATGTGTGTGTACAGTTTTTACCCACAAAAAAGGAATCTGCTATGTTCAAACACTCTCATTTGACACCTTTCAGTATTGAGTTAAAAAAATCTGGATGATGGTTTTGCAGCTCATGGATTGTTTTGATTTGGTTGCCAATTGGGAGAACAATTGGGCGAAGCTGATTTGAAATTAAGTATTTCCTTTTCTCTTCTTTTTAAAAAGCAAAAACAGAATTAAAAATGGAGAAGGATGGAAGAGCTGCTTTGAGTTGGACAGATACATTATTTTCTTGAATAGTGATATTAAAAGACAATTAAAAAAAAAAAGATTTTGCTGTCATGAAGTGTAGGAGACAACTCCTTCCTCTGCTTCAGAGTATCTGACTCCATCTCTCCTTCCAGGAATATATCCTGATGTTCAGCTGTGAGAATATCCTTGGGTGGATCCTCTGAGTCTTGCTGACATAACTACAGCTTTACAGACTAGGTGAAGAGAAGATTAGTTTATCATTGAGAGAGTGAGGACACTCCCCAGTAATGGGGGAGGCTCCAGATCCCAGTGACTCTCCCTGTGATTCAAAGAAAAATCTCGGCATGAGTTCATGGATTCACATCTGCTGCTTCAAAATTATTTTATTTCAAGAATAAGTGATTTGTTCCTCTGCCCCCTGCTCAAAAGAAAAAAAAGGCGTACCAGACAGAATACTCCGTTTAGATGCATTCCACATAATCTCTCTTAGTTTATTGGCTACTTTTAAACCTTTAGAAACAAAACAGAAACAATCAAACAAACAAGGGTGACATAAAAGCAACATTCGCAATTGTCACAGTTGGATTCCATGGTGACAAATGATGGAATCAGTGCTCCCAAGTCACTCGCTGAGGAGAGTGTCGGCTGCTGAGCAATGTGGGCGAAGTTCCTCCCGAGCAGATGTGTTGCATCAGGGAAGGGCAGATCTGAGTTGTGCTCAGGGCAGGGGAGTGTGGAGATGTGAAGGTGCGGGGGCTGCAGGGATGTGAGGAGGTGATACCCTCCTTCCTGACATGGAAAACCCTCGCAGCTCCGCGGACACGCCTGCCCTGTATGCCTGATGCTGAGTCTGGTTCTTTCTGCAGCTTCTGTCCCCATAACAACCATCCAATCGTTTTACTGCGACTGAATTAAACCCAACCCCATTAGAACCCTCCCTCCCCCCCAACAACAACAACCAAACAAACAGAACCAGCAGGACACAGGCTGTGCTTGTAGCAGCCTGTTTGCTGCCCCAGACCAGACGAGCAGGGTTTAGGGGCACGCCTGGGCTCTGTCCTTAGGGAAGGTCTGGCGTTCTTGTGCGCTCCCTTTACAGCCCAGACACAGAGAAGTCCTTACAAAGGGTTGAAATGGAAAGTCCTCCCGCACTCCCACGCAGGGTGAGAAGGCAAATCAGAGGGAACACTTTTTCCCCAAGGCAAATTAAAAGCCCTTCCATCCCGGGAGGCGAGAGTCGCCTGGCCCCAGAAAGCCCAAAGTTCTCTCGTTTTCTGCCTCTTATTGCCCTCTGGTGGCACTTGTGAAAATGCCATCGTGGCTGTTTCTGTCACTGGCACTGCCGTTCGTTCCCCCATTGCTTCTGTTTATGCTTTTCTTTCACAATTTGCCTTCACTGTATTTCACTGCATCGCCAGCTTGAGCAACATCAGACTGGTGATGCTAAAACATAACTGCTTGGTTACCAAGCTCTTCTAAAAGCTCCTGCTTTGTCAGGAGAGTTTTGGTACTGATGTTTCACCCCCCCCTAACCTGCTCAGGGTATGCCCTTCTTGGTTTAACACACCCTTTAGGGCACTCTTAGAGCAGCACGTCCTGGTGGGCAGGATTCAATGTCCCCCTCACCCTGTGTACAAGCTGAGAACACCATTTGGTTTATATTCCAATGACATGGTTTTATCCAAGCAAGGCTTTTTTTCTGAAGCAAGGACTATAGTGAACTGTTTCCTCCAGTACATCAGTGAAAATGGATGGAGCTGATCTGCCTTATAACAAGCTTAGCCCTACAGTTTCTGGGCATAACTTTTGGGTGTTCGAAAGGACCAAGACTAGGTGTCTGCTTCACTGAAAAAAACTCCAAGCATCTGTTATTAGGGGTGTAACTTAAAGCTTAGAGATCATTCATATAAAACAAAATAATGAACCCTCTTCATCTATACTCCATCTGAATTTGGAAAATATCCACTTTTTTTAAAGTAAACTTGAAATTGATAAATACCCCCCAAAACCAGGCTGCCCACACAGCTGGTATGAGGTTGCTGTAGCAAGGATGGCTGCAGGGTGTCAGGGACCTTGTGGGATGGCAACGGCTGGCTGTACAAGAGGAGAGATGGAGCCTCCTGGTCCCATAGTCCACCTCCATGTCATGAGAGTATGAGACCTTTTGCCTCCTGTTACAAAAGGTGTCTCAGCTGTCAAATACTCATCTCACCAGTTGTCCCCTGAGGCCATGACTTGGCCAGTTGAAACCCAAGCACTGTGTTGCTTTCCATCTCTCTGCACATAATGTTGCTCCTGCTGGAGAGGGTACATGGCCTCCGGCAAGTCATTTTGATGAGACATTGTCTCTGCAGCAGAGGAAACTTCAGTGCTAACTGTGCTAAAGCAGTGACCCAAGTAAACCAGCTGGAATGGGGTCCCTTCTTCCTGCACCCAGGCAGCAGTTGGCAGCCAAACTACTTTGATTCACCAACACTATCTTCTGCTTTTATGGCTGAGTAGCAGGTCTGCTCTGTAAATAAGACAAGATGGAAGAGCATAAAAAGAACGATTTACACCTGGGTTTCCAGTCTGAACCATTCAACCCAGCTGTTCCAAAACTTAGGGAGTCTCTTTCACAGACGTTTAAAAAGAACTGTTGCATTCTCTGCGTGAGAGTTCGGAGCTAACAACAAGCAAACTAACAAACAAACCAACCAACCCAATAGAAAAGCAGAGCTCAGATCTGAGCCCTGCTTTATGCCAGCACAGAAGTGAGACGAGAGCAAAGCCAAGCTGGCATTTCAGAGTCTCCTGCTGCTGGCGATGTTTTCTACACTTACAGGCCTTTGGGACTGCCTCAGGTCAGAAAAGCACATTACTCTGCCCTTCTGGTGGGAAGCCTTCAGCCTCTGGAGCTGTGTGGAGGAGAGAGAAAGGATCAGGGAGCTCACAAAAGCCTGCAAGGATCAAGAGGCATCTGCTAAGCTAGGAGAGGGAAGCAAGTAAAAGCTGCAGAGGAAGGAAAAGAGACATCTTAAAAGGGATTTATTGTGCAGAGAAAGCAGCAGAGCTAAACTGAACCCTCTGATGCAATAAGAGACGGAAAAGTACATCCTTCCATAGTCCTTCACATTGAAAATTAGTCTGGCAAAGTAATTCCTCATTATGGAAATGGATACGACAACAGAATGAGCTTTGAGAGTTGGTCTTAACGAGAATGCTGTGGCTGAAGGATGGTGTTGAGCATGCCCTGAGATGCTCAGGCACTGACTGGCCATATCCCCGGTGTCCTACATGTGTGTTGAAGAACAGGACCTTTGTCTTTTGGGCACCTGCCTGGGGCTCTGATGGCAATTTTATCTGATGAACCACAGAGCTAAGTTCGAAGTTTGGAACTGGGACATTTTATACAGTGTTGTCTAGAAGATGCCTTTTTTTTTATTTTTAGAAAAACAAGGTAGGAAGAAAGCCAGGGTCTTCCTTTTTCTTTCAAAGACCTTGCCCTCAAAGGAGTACATTCTTCTCTCATTTTGTTAGCACTTCCATTTTTTTTTCTTTTGGAGATCTGTTAATCCCCCTTGGTATTTTCAATAGCAGCTGTGTGGCACACCTTTGTCCTGCTGATGAAGACTAAGATATAATTTGGCTTGTCATTTTGCTCCAAGAATGGTCTTAGTGTTTCAGAGTTTTCTGTTTATTTTTGGATATACAGCTGTGTGAATTCAGTACCTGTTCAAGGTCCCTGCGAACACCTGAAAATCTCTTGAGTGGGATCAAATACACATTTTGCCTCAGTAATATCAAGCTCCCAGCACTCTGTTGCAGCTTCTTCTTACAAAAGTTTCAATTAGTAGCATAATACAGAAAATTCAATAATCAACATATCTTTGGAAGTGGAATTTTGGGTTGCTATTATAGCTAATAACTAAAAAAAAACCTCACAATGATTTGACCTCAAGATACATAAGTCAAAGGGAAAAAATCTCTAAATGCAGAACAAAACTGTTATCTGCTTTTGGGGATGAAAGCAGCAAGATGGAAGAAGCAGCATGGTTATCAGTTTACTGCTCATTTGCAATAGCTGAAACACCATTTTTAAGCTATAAAATGCTGGTGCTGTGAAGCTGGGCAGCACTTTCCTTACAGTGTAAATAAGGTGAATTAAGAGCTGCTGGGTTTATTTCCATGTAGACCTTGCTCATGGGCAGGCACAGGGAGAGTAGACACAAAGGCTTGGGGAGGAAAGGTGGGATTGGGCTGCAAAAGAAAAGGACGGGAAGCAGATGCAGAACAGATTTGTTTTCACTGGTGTGCAGGATTAAAGCAGCCATATGAAGGCTGGGGAATTGAGTGCTGATGTGCCCATCACAGCACCCAAATACTCAATAGCCATGAATCTATTTTTCCCCAGGACAACTCCTGTGGGACTGCAGTGCCATTATCCTTATCTTCCAAACGAGCAACAGAGACAAGTAGTTTCACCTGAACAGTCCAGCTGCTCCCCATCACTCCCCCCATGAACACTCTGCTTCAGGTCTGGGGCAGGGGATGGCTGGTGTGGTGTCCCAAAAACCCCTGGGAGGAGAACAGGGAGGTGAGGGGGGCTGAGCACCTGACCTGATGGGCACAGCAGTCATCTAACAACCTGGAACATCCAGACAACATTTTGGGATTTAGTAGGATTACAGTTCTTCTTAGGTTTGAGCCACCCTGCACTGCTTGGAGATCTCTAGGACCACCAAGTGGGTGACACGAATATCACTGCACTCAGCCTGAGCTGTGATTATGTCCAGATTTATACCAGTTTCTTCTTGTCTTTGTTTTGGCCTGTTGGTGGGGTTTTCTGAAGCGGCTACAGTGCAACTATTGTATGATATCTGCCTGAAATAATGGTGAAAAACGTAGCATTTTTGAACATAAAACTATTTTAGCATTTAGCTTAAAATAGTGATGGAATTAATTAGCACATGTAGAAGTCATTCGGTTAAAAGGTATTAAAAATACACCTCAAACACATCCTCTATACATCCCTGAAGTGGTTTTTAATTATAGTGAAAGCAGTGTTCCGGTACCTTTAATTTTTGCAGCTGACAGGCTATTTTATGTTCAAAATAGGTAAATCAAAACTAGAACAGCTTTGCGCAGAGGTAAGAGCTCAGATTTTACTGCAACAGCCCGAGGTGAGTGGCATGATTGCAGGCACTCTGCATCTGCAGAGCTAAACACAGCTCAGAGACTCAGAAAATTTAAGGATGTTGTTTTTATTGTGAATCATCCTTTTGTTTAACCTTTGAAGTGAGTGCTATTCCAGCAAAAAGGCAGGTATTTGTCAAAAAAGGTGCCCGATTTTCAGCAGTAGATGTGCAGACCTGTGCTGTGCATTTCATTTTTGTATCGAGAGTCTATAGTAACTGCTTTGGTTGGACATGCCCAGAATATGTGATCAAACTGTTTGCAGACCCAATTCAAAAGTGGTTTGCGTCATTCTTTTGTCTCTCTCACTCATCTGGTCATTTGGAAAGCTTTCATTTGCACATTTACAAGTAGCTTAAGATTTTTTCTTGTCTAGGATCTCCCCAGATCTGATTATTGCTACTTATATTTGATTTAGACTATGATTATAACAAGAGCACTTCCAAACATGCAAAATTCATGAATTCAGCTATTCCCAGCCCCAAATGATAAAATGTTAAATACAATATATGTGAGAGTCTTCATTTCCTTCTAGCTTTTGAATCTTTCATATGAAATCAGCCCATATTTTCAAGCTTTTCTGTATAGCCAGGAGTGCTAAAGGCTTTCTCTCCTCCAGACCAATTTGTTTTCAGTTTTTCAAGCACAAATGCACACCATAAAGAATAGGCCAGTCAAAAAGTTGCTAAAACTCTTTGTGAACCATCTGCAATCTCCAAGTAGTACAGGAAAATAATCCTATAAAAAGTGTTACTAAATAACAGCAGATTAGAAGCTATGTAAAAATATTCACATCCCAAAGCCAAACACACTAAACTCACTGTTTGGGCAGAGAAATTTTTGGCATCTTTACTGAAAAGCAGCTTTGCTACACCAAAAAAAGAAAGAGAAAAAAGGGAAACTAATTTCCCTATTGGATTCTTTCCTGCTTGTTGGAAAATTATGTGAGGATGTGCCTTGCAGGTGTTACAGCTAAAGCTTCAGTAAATTAAACAAACTGTTGGGTTAAAGCAAATTCATTCTGCAAAAACAGGAACCGCAGTGGTTTCTGCTTCTGTCTCACAAACCCAAAATGGGAGTACAATGTATTCTCACATGAAAGCTTGGAAATGCTGCATCCCATGGAAAGATGTGAGTGCAGTGCTGGGCTGGAGTATGGCACAAGGATGGAGACACACACACACAAAATACCCCCATTTATTTTTTGCTACTCCAACCTGGCTTTCGATACGAACATAATTTATGGGGACTGAGGATAAGCTTTAAAACAGACAGGCTGTTGAATCCTGAGACATTTCCACCCACTCTGTTTTCACTGCATAAATCAAAGCCTGCCTTTGTTCGGCAGCAGTATTGTAGCAATGTCTAGGAGTTCAGAGCAGTGATTGAGTTATCTTTGAGCTAGCTGCCCTGCAAAAAATAAAGAGCAAAATCCTCTGGAGTGTAAAGTTCATGTGCCATGTGTCTGGTTCAACGGGCACTGTCCAGAGCTGCAGGCATGGCTGGAGCCCCTCTTATACCTGAACAAAACTGGTCCACCTGAAGCTCAAGCAAGAGAAGCATCAGTCAACAAACAGCATATTCATCATCAAGTTGTGGTGTCTATACATAATCTGTAGATAAAAAAAGTCTATGGGAAAAATGGGCATCTATGCATGACACAGAATAGCACTAAAATGAGGGCTCTGCAAAATGTGAAGCAAGTCTTTTGGCTTGTAACTGGCTGGTTGGACAGCTGGTGCTTCTCAGGGAGCATCACAGCAGGATCACAGTTTTGTGGAGCAGGCAAAACATCAGCCATGCAGTCCTGATGGGAGGCTCTTCCTCCTTTGCTTGCTGAACAGGAGAAGCTGCCTGGGGAAAATATGAACATGTTTGAGAGAGAAAAGGGAACAAGCATTAAGGAAGGTCAGCATTGCTGGAGGGCCAAGGGCTGGGCTCAGCACTGCAAGGAAGTCATCGCAGGGAGGGTGACTGAGGCTGTCTGCATTGCAAGGGGTGCAGGGTATCCTCAGGGCCCCTCCTGCTACTCTGGAGATGCAGGTTTATCTGGGGATAAAGCAGATCTCTGAGGGAGGGCAAGTAATCCAATAACTGCAAGATGAATTACAATATGAACTATGACAGTTAGTATGTTTATAGTATATGTACTTCTATTGTAGCTAAATTAATTGAGGTAGCTGTATGATACGAGCAGAGGTCTCAGGAATTAACCTAATCATTCAGATGTGACCTCTCTCTCTAATGCTCAGAAATTAGCAATACATCATTTGTTCTTCTAAGATCTTTGGTATCTTAATCTCTGTCAGTGCTTACAAAAGCAATTGTAATTGTGCAAAATAAGCAAAAGGGATGGATAACACTAATCAGATCAGAACTGTGGTAGCACCACTTGACTCTTAAGAGATTTTGATTTAAAGAACTGAAAGGCTCTTCTCCTCTCTTTCCTTCTTCCTAAAATTCAACAGCTTCTCAGACCTGCCAGCACAACTGTATTTGTGAGCTAGTTCTCCAAATGACATGCATGAGGAAAGTTCATAGTGCAATTCTTGGTTGGGGTTCCTGAGCAAGGCCAGAGGTTGGACTCGATGCTCTTGATGGGTCCCTTCCACCTCAGCATACTCCGTATTCCCATGATTCTAGTGCCAAAAGTCACCTACCACATCCTCTTGCCAGGAGATCTGAGGAGGAACAGCCACCCCACAGTCTGAGCTCTGTGCCTCACCTTTGGGAGTCACAGACATTGCCCTGCTGCTCTGCATGGTGCAGGGTCCAGCACAGGTCCCTCACTGGCAGCAATGCTGGGACCAACCCGTGTCGCTGGGAGTGCACACGCCTTGTGCAGGCACAGCCATGTGGCTGGGAGATGGTGAGAGATGTGGTTGGGCAGCAAACCCGTGTTGGTCTGGTCTGAGGACATCATCTGGTGACAGGTGGCAGGGTGGACAGGGAAGATCAGGTGTTGTAGAGTCATGACAACACACCAAATTGCATTCTCTCTCCAGGGAAGCCTGTGAAGCTGAAAATAGGGATTTCCCAAAGGGCCTCCTCATTAGCACAGCTCTGGAAGCAGGTCTCTGGGAAACCCAGACTGTGCATGAGAAGTGTTCACCTGCCTCAAGAAAGCATGTGGAAGGAGGAGTCACTACAGGGTGACCATCAGATGTGAGGTGAGTGTGTGTGTGCACAGCTGAAGGTGGGCACCACTCACTCCTCAGGTGCCATGTGCCCAACCCAGCTCAGTGAAAGGTTTCAGTGTGGGACACTGGCCTGCACAAACCTCTTTATGTTGGTGTTGGTCTGACATGGTCCCAGTGCTGGGCCAGGCTCTGATGATGCGAAGAGGAGAGGCTGAAATATTTGGGATCCTGAGGAATCATACTGTCTTGTCTGGGAATGGATATGTGCTCAAACTATGGCAGCAAACAAAAAAAAAAATCTGCTTTTCTATGCACTGGAATTTTCCCGAACTAGAGATCTTAGTTTGGTTTTATAACCAGGCAGATATCAGTAACCTACATCTCACTAAAGAAAGGATTTATCTTCTCCTTTAAAAGGTTCTCTATATTTTTATCCAGGGGCTAAAGTAGGCAGACAGAAAACACTGAAGATAGCAAGAGAGAGAAAAGGCAATTCTGGAAAAGTGCTACAAGAGCTTTTCCTCAGCTCAAATCTGTTTTTTTTCCCCTGCCCTTTTGCTTCTGCACCTGGTTGCCTGACTCTGTCTCTCTTCAGTGTGTTTTACCAGAAATAAAAGCTGTCACAATATTTCCTCTCCAAGTGCCACTGTGTGTTAGGTTTCAGCTCCTGACAGCTGTATGAAACACCAGCTCCATCAGGTGCACAAGAACACGGAAACTTTAAAATGGCTCCATGAGCCATGGGCCCACTTTGCTTTGCTGTGTCACTGAACAGGCATCCTTTCAAAGGATCCCTTCGGAAAGGACAGGCTGATCCTGGTGGTGACATACTTAAAACTGCTGAGTGATGCTTTCAGGAGCCAGGCAGGGAATGCTGCTTCCAATGTGCCTCTGCAAGGCAGGGGATGGGGCTGAAGCTCCTCCTTCAAAAACTGTGTCAAATCACAGGTATCTTGGCTGAACTTTATTTTCAAATACTTTAATCCCTTTCTTGGGGGCAAAGTCAAATCTTCCCTCCCTGGCTTTGATCTCAGCTCCTGATGCTGTGTTTGTGGAGCCTTATCTGGGAAACAGGAGCAAAGATGGGGGTGGAGATGCTGTCCCCGCAGTGAGGAGCTGGAGCAATCTGGGTTTTCTCTCGGGTGTGTGCCCTGCAGCCCTGCAATGCTTTCCTGCATTTGTTGCTTTCTGTATCCATAAAATCTTTTTACTCTTGCATGAAACGTAATGTTAACAAGAATTATTCCTTTTGATTAGTATGCACCCACAGAATTTGGCTGTTTTGCTGGTAATGGTTGTATATCAATCTGCTGGTACCACAGTTTTATCCATTTTGGTCCATTTCATTTTCTGTTCTAACATTTTCCTGGGCTTTAATTGCACTTGAGGATTTTTTTAAACAACAAATTATATTTAAAGGCTGAAACACTTACTGAAAGGTCTGTTATTCTAACTGATGCATCATTCCTGCCACAGAGGAGCTGTGGTAGAGATGTCATAAATGTTGATGGCCCAGGATGGACCCAGCACCCGCCACAGGATGGTGGACTTGGTCCTTGGTTTCAGCAAAACCCGTCTAGCCAGATGCTCTTCTGCTTTTAGCATGCAGCACACTACCCAAATATATATGTAGGGCCTTTTCCTAACATTGCCATTTTTGCCTGTGGTTCTGCAGTGACCGCAGACGCTGTAACACAAGGGCAGCCAGTGGGGCAGGGCGGGACAGGGCTGTCTCTCTGGCCGCCAGGAGATGGCAGTGGATATGCTGAGTCTGGGGCCTTTTCCCCTTTATTTCTTGTACTGTCTCCCTGAAAGAGGAGGGGTCTTTTGAGGACAGCAGAGCTGTAACACTTTCATTTCTGTTAATTTTTTTTTTTTTTCAGTGCTTGCATTTACATCCTTCCCACACCTCCGTCTGCAGCACAACGTCCCCTGCATCCCACAACAGCTATTCACCTTTCCAATGCCAGTGGATCACCCCTACAGACAGGCACAGAGCAGTGTCACAGACACTGAACGCCAGTATTGGAGGGCGAAAAAGAAGAGGGGGTGACCCATTTTGGAGCTGTCAGACAACGCATGCACAGGCTGCTGCACCTACTGCACAGCCTTGATCCCAGTGGTTTTCTGTCTGTGCTTTCTTTAAAGAAAAATACAGCCTTGTGGCGAAATTGAATTGACATTTAGCTTCTACATTTCATCCCTGATGTTTTCAGCTGGCCAGAGGATGGCAGGAGACACGTCTCCTTGCCTCTGTCAAGCCTGTGTGCCTTTGGGCCATATGACTCATAGCACTGCAAGTCTCCTGCTAAGGACTCTGACATTTTCTGCTGCAATGACTTCCATCAGAGGGCTTCCAAAAAGGGTACATTAACATATGAAGTCTCATAGATTTTGGGAGGACAGAAGGAGGCAATAGCTCAGAAAGGGACAGTTTTCTGCATCTGCTCCAACACTCATGGAGCAAAGTCCTTGTGTTCTCGCATCCCTCACCATTTTGGAGCAAACCCTCAGCAGTTCTGTGCTTTCTGCACTTTCAGGCTGTCCAATGAATTGCAAATAGACACAAATGCCACAGCCAAAAAGGTGGACTTTTTTTTTGGGGTGGGGGG
>VXBX01004069.1:39432-59432 GCA_013400415.1 Scytalopus superciliaris
GGGGGTATTGCCATAAACAAAGAGACTGCAAGTCCGTGTTTAACATAGTGCTCCAAGAACATTCTCAGGGACACCTGAAATGCCCCAGTTTTTCATTTCTCCTATCAAAACATTTTTCTAAATAATTACATAGTGTTAAAAATGGATTGCCATACCCAGGGGAATTTGTTCTTTGTTTGCCAGGAACAAATAGGCCAAGAGAATGTGCGCTCAGCATCACGAGTGGTGTTTGAAGGAAAGAGCAAAGTCAAAAGCCTGTAGACATCACCAGAGATGCTCTTGTTTTCAAAGTGAATTTTTATTACACATTGTCAGGGTTTCAGGAAAAGCTCCTGCACATTGTGGTCCTAGAGCCTGGGGGATAAGGAGGAATCTCCTCATCTGAGAGCAATGCACATGCTGCTGTTGACACAGCTCAGTTTTTATTATTCTTTCTGAAAGTGACCTCTTCAAAACTGTTCCTTTGCTTCTTAAGATGTTGCTTCCAAAAAAGTGCTGTGTTTTGATTACAACAGTCATGTTTATAGTGGTTTGCACTTCAGTGACATTACTGTGCCTCCTTTGATAATCCCTGAGACCTGTGCAAACACAAACCTGGAAATCCTGCTGCCATCAGTACCTCTGCAAATTGTTTTTCACTTTCAGAGAATCCTTCTTGAGTTATGTGTGCCTGAGCAATCTGTTTCCTATTGTAATGTGATGCCAGGTGGCAGGAAGATGGGGGATGGACTCAGGACACCTATCTTCCCCTTGGAAAAGGGAAATACTGGCCTGAAACTGCCTCCCTCCTTCCTGCCACCACCCTTACACCCCCAGGGGATGGTTCTGCGCAAAGCTAAGAGATGGACTAGCTGATCCTTGTGGATCCCCTCCAACTCAGCATATTCTGTGATTCTGTGAGAGGTCCAGGACATGCTGATTTCCCTCTGGGTTTGCCAGGCTGAACCTTCCCACCCACACACATGAGTAGGGCTTGCTGGAGCTGGGAACTGGCTGGGGGCTCTACAAGAAGTAAGGTAATGCAGTAGTTGTTCAGCAAGACTTAAAAGAAACATGAAGTACTTAAACAGTAGAGAACCAAACAGATCCCTTTGGGGTGAGTTTTGCTGTTGTCACGTTGGCTTCCCAGCTTGGTTGCAGTCATGCCCCAGGCAGCAAAGAGCACATGGCTGTGACACAGCCCACTCACACTTTGTTCCAGATGGAAGTCCACATATCTCCTTAATGGTTTCCCTCTCTTCCCAAGGGCACTCCTCACTGCAGAGGAGGGTTTGACAGGGGCCTGAAGACACCCAGTGAGGACAGCAGGACATGCACATCCCTCTTGGCAGCACAGCAGTGGGGACCGTGCCCAGCCTTCATATGCTGCTCACCCGATGCACATGCCAAGGCCACGTTGCACAGTCCTCTTATTTCTTCTAGTTCCTCTGCCCTGTGAGGTCAAGTGTATCTACTGTGTGCACAGAGAAATAGGAGAGTTTTCAATCCTAGAATCATAGAATTGTTTAGGTTCGAAAAGACCTTTAAGATCACCGAGTCCAGTCAGGTATGTGACTTAGTAAGAGAGCTGCCTATGGACCCCAAAGTTGCTCATGGTATGAAAAAAGCAGAGTAAAGCAGGCCTCTCCCATCCTCCAGCCCTTCACCCTATGCGTGCATTCCTTTTATAAATTATTTCTGAATGTCTTACATTCAGGTTAAGGGGCTTCTGAAATATCTGTGCACACATTAATCTGTATCTAGTATGTATGTGTACACATACAGGGACTCCAGGGACAAGTGCTTTCACCATTTCCATCAACCCTCTCCCCTCTAGTCTCTCTGGTAGTTTGTTACTTTCACTTGCTGTTCCTTGTCTTAAATTAAACTGTAAGCCTGTCCTCGCAGGAGATGTCTTTTATTGTGGGTTGTTGAAAGGGGTTTTGCAGAGAAACTGGAGCAGCAGATAGAGCTCTCCAGGCACTACTGAAATAATAATGAAGTAGTTTCACCAAGGTTGGACCAGTGAGTGTTGTCGGTTGGGTCTGAATTCTGCTTGTCCCTGAAAATTGCTTAGGTAATAAGATAGCTGCTTTAAAATTGCTGGGGGTATCCCACAGGATTCTGCTTTGACTCTGATTTCCATTTGCAGCACATGTTCTGCCATTTGGCCAGCACCATCCACCCGTGTGAGCTAATTTAAGGTTGCTAAACAGATGACACAGAACATACATCTTTTATATTTGATCTCTGCACTGGTGAGTTATCTGACTGATGGTTAATCTCAACTTGTAATAGGATTTGCCTACACATCTCCAAGAGTGAGATATTGGTCTTCTTTAAATGGCATCTCAGGGGGAAGCAAGCCTGAGGGAAAGGTGGGAGTGTTAATTCGTACTTTTTTGGCTTCTTGTTTTTGTAGATTGGATCTGGTGCTGTGTGCCTCTATGGGGAACAACAGGGTCATCAGCCCGAGTAGCTTGCTGTCAGAGGGGACAGCATCTGCCAGCTCCATGGTCATCCCTGCACACCAGCAGGGTTAGGAGCTGGCCACCCGCAGCTGGCACAGGGCTGGCTGGGCTCAGCACTTGTCTGGGTTGGTGTCTGCTCTGCACCTGTCCTGAGCACAGTGCTGAGCTCAGTGGCTGGCCAGTCCTGTGCTTCACTTTCTGCCCTCATTTGTATACATCATGTTGACTCGGTAACTGTCTAGTCCGGGGGGCTTCTTTGTGCCTTTACCCCCTTCATCAAGGACAGTACTCAAAACTCCAGCTCTTGGGCATGGCTATGTTCTGCCATCAGGGCAAGACCCCAATTTCCAACAGAATGTGCCCACTCTGTGCCCCAGTCTGCCAGCTGCTGGTCTGCCTGGCCATTCTGCTGCATTTTCTCCACTTAGGCCCTTTGTGTCTGCCCAGCATCTCTCAGAGGTACAGCAGGAACAGCCCAGGGACCACACTCTGCAAGGAGCATGCTCAGAGCATCCCACCTTTACTTGCCCTAAGGTAGGAAGAGGTGTCCACTGACCACCCCAGAGGAAGAAAGGCTTCTGGCGCCGACAGGTGGCACAACTTGGTCCTGGCAGAGTGGGCAGAGGAGGGAGCTGGCAAGCACTGGTGGCACCCCCTGAGCCCCTCCCAGCACACCCACTGGGAAACAAGAACACCTCAATACCACTGAAACCATGAAAACTCAGTGCTTCTGATTGTGTGACAATTTGTATTGACACTTCAGTTGCTGTGGGCACATAGTCCTTGACTGAAATCTGCAAGTGAAGGACTACAAAAAGAAGCTATGAACATGGTTGTCCCCAACAAAGGTCTCACTCACACAGACAAAACCTTCTCCTCATCCTGCAGCAAACAGCAAAGCTTGCAGACAGTGCTGGATAGTGCCCTGGAATGATGCTGTGTGTTCTATTTGAGGTGGGTTTGAGGTAGGTGGTAGTTGCGGGTTTAGAAGGTTTGTCCAAGTTTTTAACAGCATAATACCATGCTGACATGAAATTTGAGATTTCTTGCTCTTTTCTGGTGCAGGTCAGCAAGTAACTTCTGGTGTGTTGGATAAGGGCCAGACAGTGCCAGTAACGGGGAAAGAGAGGTCTGTGTCCCTCACACCTCTCCCGAAGTGCTCCCCACTTTGGTCAAAGGGTAAGGCACAGCAGAGCTCTTGTCCTGGCTTGTTGTCATGGCAGTTCCCAGGGGCTGGATGCCTGTTGTCCATTAACTAACCTGTACTATGGAAGAAAGGTCATGTGTGCAACTCAGAGAGAGAAAAAAACCACCAAAAATGCACTGAGTTGTCTGTGCTGTGTTTCAGACCTGAGCTGACCCAGTTGTCTGTGGATTTGTGTTTCTACACCAGGCAGGGTCACCCCACAGGGTGAAATGCTGGTACAAACAATGCTACACATAAGAGATTTATTAACAAACTCCATGTTGCAAGGCCTCAATCTGCCTGCCTTCTGATGCTTTCTGAATATGCTGTTAAGGCAGTTGATCTCAAATTTAGTGCTGTGTCTTTTAGGTTTGATTTGGTGTAGCATGACATTCAGGATTCCTTTACAGGCAACTGTGAAAAGCAGGAAAATCTATGTGAAATGCTTCCTACTGGAGTCACCATCTGGCCAATATTCATCTTGTTTAGTGAAATACCAAGATATCCATAGAACGCAGGTGTTAATGCAGATCATAAGGCACAAGTGACCGCAGTAATAAACCAACATGCAATGAAACGTAATTAATGCACCTGGTGCTTGGGTTTGAAAAGAATTTCTGTGCCTTTTTATTTTCCCGGCACACTGATGTGCATTTTAATAGCTGGAACTTCAATCATCACTTCACAACCAACCTTTAATTATATTAATTCCCTTAAAAAGTGAACTATAATGTTTGCTAGTAAATAATATTTTATAATTTAGTCAGGGTTGGGGAGTGGAGTGGAAGCACACGTGGAACTATATGCTGTGTAGTAACATTTTTGTGGCGTGAAAATGCTATTGTCCCTTTTCTGTCAGTCTGGTTCTGCTGCTGGCAAAGGTTTGTTTTCAATCATGTAAGCCTTGTTGGTATGTTCCGAGTGCCTTTGAACCAGCTGGAACAAGTGAGAAGATCCCAGGCAAGAAACTAAATGATTAAGCTTTCCATCACTGGATTTCACGGTGTGTTTTTCATCTCACCTCTGACCTGCATCAGCAATGAATGTCTATTTGCAAGGTAAAAAACCACCAGGATGACATTTGTTCCAATCAGAACAAAAAAGCCAACCCAACACCAGAAATGTAGATTTTCTGTGTGTGTTTGTGGGTTACAGAAAATCACATTATTTTCAAATGTCCTCTCAGAACACAGATCAGACCTGATCTCATTAGTCAGCTGGCAAATCCCGAGCAGACAGGGTATGTGTGGGGAAAGGGAGAGGTCGAAAAGTCAAAGACAGGGGTCATGGGCAATTTTTATTTTTGCATGGATATTTCTCAAGGGTGGTCCTAAAGCATGTGAGGATCATAAATCTGCAGGGATACCTGAACACCAACAGGGAGAGATGGTCCCATCAAGTGACTTCCCAATCTGGCGCTATTTAATAGGGCCTCAGAGTGTGCCAGAGAGATGTCTGCTGCTGACTCACTGGCATTGCTCAATCCCTTTCCCCAGATTTAACCACTGTGTTTTGCCACCAGTGGTCAGTGCTAAGCCACCAGGAATGAGCTGCTGACAGGCTGGGGCCACAGGCAAGGGTCAGCCACCACCGGCTGGTCATGGGTGGGTTACTCCACCACTGCTACTGATGCTGGGTACATTTTCACCTTCAGCAATGGAACATCCCTGTAAAGCAGACTTTGGCCTCCAGTCAGTGAGGACAGACTGCTGAGGGTCACTGCCAAGTGGCAGGATACCCTGTTGCCACACAGCCGAGCATACCTCGAGGACTTCTGCAGTGTCCCCACAAGACAAAGGGAACTGGGAGAGGGACATGCTGCTGCATTTTACTGTGCTCAGACACAAAGAAATTAAGGAATACCTTCTGAGCCCAGATTCCCCTACTGTGTCTTTGTAATGTTGCTGTCTTGGCAAGCCCTGGGAGAAGGACACAGCCAGCAGTGAGGTGAGAGTGTGGGAGTGATGAGTGCAGCCATTCACCTGGCTGAGCAGGGCTGCAAAAGGGGCTGATGGGGATGTTCCCCCCAGCGTCACCTGTCCCAGCATCCCTTCTATCCCTTCAATGACCTCACTTAATTTTAGGAAACAAACTACTTAGCGTTGCCCTCGATGCATCCTAACCTCTCTTACAACCACCATAGCCTACTAGCAGATCTCCTCAGGTACCTGACTTTACTGTTAAGCTACTAAGCTCATAACAGGGTGCCAGCAGTGAAGAAGACACGTGCAACCCTCAAAGCAAACCCTCGCTGAGAGAAGAGGTGCTGGGAGCAGTGCTGACCAGGCCCTCCTGAACCCCACCATTCATAAGGACTCAGACAAAATCACCAGTCTAATTTTTTACTTCTTGACCTAAGTCAGCTTTTGAACCCAGGACTGCAGAGGTGAAAGGTTAATGTATTAAGCTGTCTGCTCTTCAATTAATCCCTAAATCCTGGGCAGATTTACAAACTATTGGAAGATTTTAAATCTCACCTGATTTATGACATGCCTTTTCTAAGTTCAGATTGACTTTACAGATGGTCACCATACAGGGCAATAAGGATAATTACTATACATATTTACTGTCAGGATGGAAATTTTAATTTCCTAAATAATGTACACCTGTCTATCCTGACACTGTGTCCAAGCTGAGCATCTGAAATGTTAAACCCCAATGTCCTTTAATTTCCTTCATGCCTTGGAAAAGGTAGTAGTTGTACTGAGGACAGGCTATGAGCCTGACAGAGAGCCATAGAAATCCTTCTGCCATGGCAGCAATGCAAATAACTTGTTGAAAATAAAGCAATACATTATTGCAACATCAAGAATTTATCTCAAACAATACTGTACAAATATACCCTTTGGAGGAAGATTATTGTCTTTTAAGGAAGACCTTGACATCAGAAAGCTGTAAGGATGTCTGCCAGAAGTTATGGGTAGGCAGGCATGCTTGCAAGTGGACTTTCTGCATTGATTAGAATCCTGAAGTCTCAGGTATACAGATTTTTTTAATTGCCTTCTAGTACATTAAAAAGTCCTCTGGTGCCCTGAGAAGCCCCCTGAAGCCCCCACTGCTGCCAGGCAGAGCATAACTAAGAGCCAGGCCCAATAGTCCAGGAAAAATCACAGTGCCATCACCACAAACTCTGAAGAAAAGGCCAGGGAAGCTCTTCTTTTCAGGGTAAGTAATCATAGAATCAAAGAATTGTTTAGGTTGGAAAAGACCTTTAACATCATCAAGTTAATCCAGCACAGCCAAGTCCACCACTAAACCACATCCCTAAGTGCCACATTTACCTGTCTTTTGAATACCTCCAGGGATGATGATGCCTGGGCAGCCTGGTCCGATGCTTGACAACCATTCTGGGGAAGAAAATTTTCCTAATGACCAATCTAAACCTTCCCTGGCACAACTGGAATTGGCTGCTAATGTATTAGCTCAGCTGAAAGAAAGAACTGGATTGTAGGCTGAAGGCTGACAACCCAGTCAGTAAAGGGAAACCAAACACTGCATGTTATTCTGTGACAAAGAGGGCCACTTGCCAATGAAAGACTCGATCTCCAAAAGTTTTTACTGGTAGAAAACCAGTTACCTGGCTGTCAGACAATGG
Organism: Scytalopus superciliaris; assembly: GCA_013400415.1. NCBI lineage: Eukaryota > Metazoa > Chordata > Aves > Passeriformes > Rhinocryptidae > Scytalopus > Scytalopus superciliaris. The sequence goes on from VXBX01004069.1 coordinate 46,664, forward strand.
ATATGAATCACACTCAGTGCTCATGATTCACGGTTGCTCACTAGGCTGAGCCTCCTCAGGTATTTCAATATCAAAGAGAGGTAGCAATTTTCAACAGCTTCCCATTCAAGTGGGATCAAACCAGCCATGCAGAAGGGAAGAGCCTGCGTGCAGCCCTGGCCTCTGCCTCCTCAGAGCAGCTGTGCACTCTTGCAGAGGAGACCTGTCCAAAAAGATGCCACAAAAACTTTGCCTTTACAGATATCTGTCAGATCAGTTGCTATTGTTGAATATGCTCTTTGTTCAAAAAGTGTAACGCCTGGGAAGGACTTTCATCCATCACCGTTTGAAGAACAAGGAATAGCTCGTTCTTTATTTTCTCAGCAGACCCAGTCCTTTATGCAGAAATATTGTATTATAGGTTTGGAAGGGAGAGGGTGAGGAGTGAGGAGAAATTGCCAGGATCCCAGCACTATCAATTGCTGTCAGCTCTGCTCTGGGAATAGTGTGTAGCTGTTAATTGCTGCTGCAGATCCAGCAGATGGTGGGTAAGACATTGTATTTAATGGAGCCCCTCAAAAAAGAGTGGCATCTGTTTGTTTAATTTCTTGGCAACAGAATGGCAGATTTAAAAAACAAACAAACCAAATTGGACATTTAGCTATGAATGTCCTCCTAACAGATTATAAATGTTTTAAGATAAATAGGTCAAATTAAGGAAAATATCAATTGACACATTTGAGAAGTAAGCCAAACTTTTAGATATTGGCTCTTTAAAAGATTAGATTTTCAACATACGGCAATTAAAGTCTTTAAAGAGGCTTTTAAATGAAACATTGACACTATCTTTTTGACTATGAATTTGTCTAAGTGTTTGTAGAACTGCTACAAACACTAATTCAGAAATTAATCCATTCTGCCTGTCTCTTTCTCTCTGACACATCCCTTGAGATTAAAATATGATCTCCAGATCTAAACCCTTTAATTGTGTGCATCTCCTACATCTAAAAACAGCAACAGAAAACAAGGCAGAAAGCATCTGCAGTCTGTCTCCTTAGCAGCTGGAATGAGCAACTCTGAGAAGCTGTTGCTGTGGCTATTGCTGTCGTAGGTCCAGTATTAATGGAACTTCCATGTTCCTGGAAATTCGTGGCAGCAGAAATTGCCATAGCAGAGTGTGCCATGGGTCCATCTGTAGCAGGGTTTTATATTGTGTCTGACAGTGATCAAAGCTGGCTGTTTTGCACAAGAATGTAAATGCACAGCCTATGCAGTGCTGCACCATAGGAAATCCTTCCTCTACCCACGCTTGGTGAGCACACAGCCTCCCAAAGCATGAGGGTGGTTGACTATTCATATCTCCCCCAGGTACCTTTATTCTGGGAAGTCTTCTGCACCGTTTGCCAGATTTTAGGCGTGTTTCATACTTTCCCTGTTTTAAGGCAGAGTTTGAATAGGATGCTTAAGCTGAGTAACAGCCCACATGGCCTCTCTTGTTTCCAGCTGCTGACACACAAAAAAATGCTGCTGATCACTTTTTCCTACCAGCTAACTCTCATCCGTGTTTGTTGCTGCAGGCTAGACAGAGTCTACCCCATCCATGCCAAGAAGTTGTTCCCTTGGACTTTTTTCTGGATGGCAGCTGCTGGGAGGCTGTGCCACCCGGGCACGTGTGTGTGTGCATGGCCGCGCTGGGACCGCGCTCTGGCAGGACTGGTGGGCAGAAGCCACAGCCTGCAGCTGCTGACATTGCTGCACCGCTCAAGTGTGTCCGCCCTGGCATGTTTTGCTGGTGGCTGAGTGTTGGCTGAAGTTAGGTTGTGCGTTTTTTTCAGGGGCTGATTTCATTGCAGGCAGTAGAGATGCACGTGCTGTTCCCCCGACAGTGGGTCTGGGCATAGGGGTGCCCAGATCTGTGCATCCCTCAGAAGAGCTTTCTCAGGCAAGTGCCAGTTGACTGCCACTGCAATTTTTCCAGGTGAAAAAGCCCAGGGTAAAGGTTTAGTTTAATGTGTGTGGCTCTGTACCACTGGTGCAGGCTGACTTTGGGCCACAAGGGGTGACTGACTTCTCCCAAAGTTTTCTTGAGCAGCGAGAGTGGCTCTTGCTGAGCCACTGGACTCTACCTGGGCACATAATCCCCTCCTCAGCCTATCCCCAGCCCTCCTCTCCCAGGTGCTTGTTTGTCCTATTACACATGCACATGGAAATAAAGGGGAAACACCAAAGCCATAAACAAACTTCTAATATTTTACTCTGGTGATTGCACCCTTCAGGGAAACATATACCTAAATACAGTCACAGGCTGTAGTCAACCAGTATTTTAACAGCTCTTAATTAAGGATACTGCAGATATACCTTTCACTTTTTATCTTTTTTTTTTTTTAAATTTATTTTTTTTTAACCATTGAGGGCATAGCTTTGTGAACATTACAGCTGTTAAAATAAAGGAGGACTGAGCTCTTCACATTGTCCATACACCTTGATAATGTCTGGTCAGCTATGATGGAGCAAAACTCATCTTCCCTATCTGTGAATAGGGCACAGGAACATGCAGATAATGGCAATGTACAATTTTTCTCCCTCACAGAGATAAAAACAAAAGCTATCCAGTCTTACTATTACGATTTCAGCATCTTATAGTCTCATGTCAGCAGAAGCCCAAGAGTGTTAAAAATACGATAGTGTTCTTATTTCAGATGAGAGCTTTTTCTGATTAAAATTTTTATCAGGTGAATGGAAAATTAAATGTCTATGTGATAGGACATTACATAAGCTTTGTTCTTTTTTCCTCTGGCTTACTCTTAATAGAACCTGCATTAAACTGCTTTTTCAAGATTTGCCGTTAGAAGCTGTGCTAAGAAGACACTTCCCCATACACTGAGTTGATACTTGATTTCACAAATGAGGTCAGTACCATCTTGATCAAACAGAGCCACTCCTCTGACAAGAAAAGCATCCTGTAGTGAATCAGGACATATGGAACAGACCCAATTCTATTGAAACTAAAATAAGCATGGAAAGGTCTCAAAAGAGATAATTTAAATGCCTCTCATGGCTCTCACCACATATCACATGCCTGGCCTATAAAAGGTTAGGCTGGAAAATCTACCATTTTACCTGCCTTGCAAAAAGAAAAAAAACAAAAACCCAACCCAAAACCAAACACCTCTGCAACATTCTTAATTAAAAGATAAGGAAATGATCCTCCTAAATACTCACACCTTGCACTTATCTATGACATTTCTGCTAAGGAGCTGAATAAAGCAGACGAGGACTGTTATCTGCACTGGTTCAGCCTGTGCCAGATGAGGGATGTAACTCAGTTGTCTGCTGCAAAGCCTCTCACCACCCCGAGCCATCCAGCCTGGCGTGCTGGGACGGGCTGCTCCCGCACCCCGGCTCCTGCCTGCCAGTGCTGCCTGCCCTCCTGGCTGTTTGCATGGTCATGGGAAATGTTAGATACGGAAAATCCTCCCATCTCCCTTTATTTTCCGTAGCTCTTCTGCATAAAGAATACAGCCATTGGAATCTGGGGTTTTTTGTTAGCTTAGAAAAAAACATCGGCAGTGAGCGTTTAAAAAAAGACTTAGTCATGTCTGTCCCTTCATGTCCATCCTGTGGCACTGCTTTCCAGCATGACTGATTAACCTTGTGATATAAATACAGGTTCTCACAGGCAAGTACTTGGTGGAGTGCGAATGACAAAATCTCAAGTGCCAAATATACCCTGTGCATCACCACGGAGATGGGAACAGGTAGGCAACTTTTCTGACAAACTGTCTAAGATCTACACTTTTCCAGTCGGCCTTCCTTCTATTTTCTACCTCAGCTTCAGTAGACTCATCTTCTGATTTTTCCCTGATGATGCCCTTTGCAGCATTTGTGCCTTCCCTGTGCTGGCAGCCATCCCTTTATAGAGCTCTCTGTGCTCATTCACAAAAGTCAGCTGGGTAGAGAGGCCCCATTTCCTATTTTAGGGCACATTCCTGTTTTAATGCTTTTGGTGAGGCTTCTGCTTTCATCAAGAATGAGACACCATTGCTTTATGCTTTTTTTATTTTAAGTTATCCTTCATTGCCCTATTGAAGGGGAAAACCAGGCCCCAAGACCTTCTATTGTTCTTGACGATGTCTTTAATGTGTGGTCATTTATTGCCTCCTCTCAGGTGATTCTTCTGTTTTATAGACAGGGCATTTTGCTATTTCATTCTTCTCAAGGGAAGAAGACTAAACAAATAATATTACTGCATTTGGTGTACTTCCTTTTTCTTACAAGACAGTTGCTTTTCCCCAAACTGATCTGAATTATTTTCAGTGCAGGTTGAAATTAATAGTGAATGCTAGCTTCTTTTTTTTTTTTATATCACTCTGAGGTTATTTTCTCCCATGACTTCTCACTCACTTACTTTTCTGCTTTTGAAGTGCTCCTTAGAGGAGAACCATAACACAGTGCAGCACAAGAGTAAAGAACAGCATCACCTTTTTCCCCGAGGATGGCAAGGCCATGCCATGACGGAGCAGGCTGCTGGGCTACAGGGCTGACCTCCTGTACTGGCTGCAGCATCACTTGGAAATGTTTTCAGGCAAAACTGATCTGCTTCCTAAAACACTGAGCCTGACCTGCACCTCAGAAGCTGCAGCTTTGAGGTCTGTGGCTGCAATGGGAAGGATATAATAGAGGAACTGCAGCCAGAGGAAAGGCTGCGAGTGTCACACATGGCACCAGAGATCACTGGCATGTGATTAGCAACAGGCCTGGTAATGGCAGAGAAAAACTCCCCTGTTAAAATGGTGTATAAATGTGTCTGTGTTATGGGGAAGAACAACAGAAATTTAGACAGGATCAAAATGTGTTTGGTCGTATGCAGGAAAATAAAAGTAACTTCCAAGAGGATTAGTGTTTCTATACAGAGTCATTGAAATCAAATCCTCAAAGCTCTTTGCCATCTCTGAAGTCCAAGTGCTCAAACCAGTTTAACACATTTTGTCAGAGTGCAGAAAACCCCAACCAGGCAAAGGAAACCCAAATCCCTGAGCCCACTATTTGGAGTAGTTTGTCAGCACTTCACACAAGCACTACTGAAATGAGGTTCAGCAGTCTTGAGCTTTGCAATCTTTTTAAAAAATATGTTTTTATTGCACTTGAAATAAAAAGGAGTTGGTATATGAAAATCAAAGTACTGCACGCCTCAAAAGATAACAGAAGTTTATTACACTATAAAGGCTTTCAGCATATGTGAATGCTTATTTTATCTGAACACATTAGCATAGTTATTAGTCATTCTAAATGATTAAATTTCCTTCTCATCCACCTAATCTGCATTATAAATGAATATACTAAAGAGAAATGTGCTTTGTTGATAAAGCACTGACTTGGCAGTCAGGAGGCAGGGTTTGTTTCTGGGCCTGACTTACGACCTCTGGAGTTGTCCTGAGCTGGTCACTTTGCCTGCAAATGCCTCAGCATCTCAGACTGACCAGTAATATTGACCCATCTGAGCAAACACGTCGATATACAATCAATATCAATATCCAATCAATATCCATCAATATCCTATCAATATTTTAAACTGTTTCACAGTGTTTTGGTATTTACTGTCATAGAAAACCCTGTTAATATTGTTTAATGAAAAGGGGGAAACTATCAGACTGTGGATATTGATGTGCTTTGGTATCCATGGAGTGACCTTAAACCATTGCATGTTAAAAACTGCTACTCTCAGACTTGTAGTGACATGCCTTTTTTTTCTATTTTATTTTTTATTGAGTGAGAAAAGGCAGAGATCCCCCTTGCAGCAGTGGCAGCTCCTGTGGCTTAGGGCACTGTCTCCACCTGGCTGCCTAACCATTTGTTTCCTGCAACAATTACTAGGAAGGAATTAACTTGTAGTGTGTTTGAATGGAAACCATATACAAATTAGTTTTGAACTGTTTGTTTGGTTACGCTCTTGAACAAAGACCACGTTCTGCTCCTCAGTCCTCTCCTTCCTACCTTTTAAGCACTGTGTCCCACTGCAGTGGCAATCTGTGGGAGCCTGGGGGTGAGTGTGGCTGCACAAAGGTAATCCCATCATCTTTTGCCCAGGAAGGATAGGATGGACTCTAGATGTGCCTGTACTCCTCAGGAAGTCCATAAGCCTTGGTCACAAACCACACATGAAGGCAAGAGGAGTAGTCAAGTAGCCCACGGCTCCTTGTGCAGAGGGGCTGGTGCTGGGAGCTCTGCGTGCCCTTCCCAAGGGAGCAGGTAACTCTGCCTGCTCACCACATGTCCCCATGAGGGTAAGCCTTCATTTTTATTTTCGTTTTGGTGAGCCTCAGTAAGTTGATTCTTGGTTTCTTTTGCGTGCTGTTTACCACTTGGGACCATACATATGACTCCTTTTTGTTACAGCCAAACCAAACCTGTGCTAGTACGTTCAGTAGCAAATTAAGATCTTTCTGACCTTGATATGCAGGGCTGATAAAGGACTGTGGCAGTTTGCTTAGTAGGGTGGGGCTGGTACCATTAAATAGTTGAATTCCCCTGCGGGTCAATAGCATAGAGAATGAAAAAAATCTCACTGGATGATTGTGTAAGGATCACCTCAGATTTAGTCATATTTCCATGAAGCCTTGCTCCAGTGAAGTAACGCTCCAGGACTTCTTCAGGCATTGAACAGAGATTTGTGTTTTACTGAGATAAAGCAGGATGTCATCTGTGAAAAGAGCAATTTATGTCCTTTGTCATGGATTGTGATGCCTCGAATCTCTGGAGACTTTCTGATAGCTATTGCTAGCGGTTCAGTGGACAGAGCAATCAGAGGAGGTGACAAAGGACACACTTGCCTTCTGCCTCTCTAAGGAAAAAGTCATTCAAATAAAGGAGTCTCCGAGAGTCATTCAAACAAATGAATGCACACCCTCTGGCTTTCTGCGGGCTTAATGAACCCTATTCACCAGAAGCACAGCCTTGTTGTCAAGCCTCTGTCTTCGGAGGCAGAAGGAGAATGCCGAAGGAAAGTCCGTCAGATTTGTTTTCTCTGAAGGAGTGGAGAGACAATTTTCCACCCTTGCCTGGGACTGTGGGATCTGCACAATCCCAGGTATACAGCGACCTACTTGCTCTGCTTTCTCAGGCTTTGCTTTTGTTCCTGGGATTCTGCTCTGATTTCAAACAAACATTTTCTTCTCTGCTGAAAAATGGGTTTCACACAGTCCTGAGGCAATCATGATTTTAGGAGAGCCTGTCTGCTTCTTCCTCTGCCTTGTATTTTAGATGAGGGCAGCAATTTTGTGCATGAAATTATTTCAAGAGCTGGCAAGTTCCAGAAATATATAAATTGCTATGTGCATATGAATCCATGTCACATAACTTTGCTTAGTTTTGCTTTGTAGTTTGCTGGGGATTTTTAAGTTTACATTCCCCTCCTTAGGATAAAAGACAGGGAAGCAAAGAGGCTACTCAGCTTCAGGCACTGAGTTGCCCACAGTACCTTTGATATACAGCCCCCTTGCCTGTATGTGCAGTCATGTGCTCCTATAACTCTCCCTAACTGTGAGAAATAAAAAGGAAAATGTTAAATTTTGTAATATATATCACAATCATTTTTGAAGAGCAAGAGAGAAACTATCGGTCTATTGATAAATGTGGCCTTTAAATAGTCAACTAGGATTACCCATTTATGTGAATAATAAAAATCTCTTAGGCAGATAGAAAAAGAAGGGTAAAACTTTATAATGAGGTATATATTCTCCAGCACAGATGATGACTGAAGGCCCTGGAGTTTGAAGAAATGACAATTCATCAAAGTTTTGTATTTTTATTTTTATTTTTTTTTAAGCTCTCCATTTTGGAGATTTCATGGAAATAATTGAGTTTTCTACTGTTGGACCAAGAGTCTGATAAATGCATGACTTAAAAGAAAGAGATTATTAAATATCTCACCATTTAATATCTAGATAATTTTGTCCTATAAAATCCTGCGCAGCAAGTAATTTAAATTGGTACCCTATTTATGGCAGACAAAACTGCTCACAACCATCTGCTTCGTGGTTTTAATAGATGAAGTGTTAACTGCATGTTGCATAAAATTCATTGCGACTAGGTTAATTAAATGGCTGTGCTTCACTTCCTGCACTCTGGTAATAAGATGACAACCTCATCTGAATTTATTAACCCTTGCCACTTTCAGTACTGTTATCACCCATTCAACCACCTTTGGTCAACAATAACGAAATAAATCACAATAACAGGAGACATAACCATATTGGCTAACAAAATAGATATTGATTAGCATCTTAAAAAGCAAATATGTCAATCTAGTCTGATGTTATTTTTGCAAAGGTCATCAAGATCTGCTAGACTATTAGTAATGTGAGTAAATGATGATGCAGTAGGTTATTGGAAAACACCCCAAATCTAATCTTTGGTGCTAAACAGCCTGAATGATGGCTTCACCATGAGAAGCTAGAGAGGCCTTTGTGGTCTTCAGCTTTCTGTTCTAGCAAGCAGACCTTAGATACCCTTCTGTAGCAAAGACTCTTACAGAGGGTTCAAAGCCAAATCTATGTCTCTCCAGTAAGAGAATTTCTGTCCTCTCCAGAGGTAACATGGAGTAAAATTGCTCCATCTGCATCCATGCCCTGGCCAACCCAGCTTGGGTCAAGCCTTAATGACACCAGATGCAAAGATTCTTCTTAGCTGTGGCCATGGCAATAGAAACTAATTGCAGGAGGGACAGGCTGGTGCGTGGCGAGGAAGGACCTGACAGGACCATCTCCATGTGCCAGTTCCTGGATCCAGCCTCTTCCCCATCACTTACACTCTTCAGATATTTAGAAAAGGTGATTTTAGGCAGGTATACACAAAGCACTCTTGTTGGCTTTACTGAGATTTGCCACAGGGATCAACCCTATGCATCAAAGCCATAGTCATTCATCCCCCTCTTGCTCTTCAGATACAGGCACTGAAAACTTTTTGAATGACTTCCAGGCATTCCCACTGATCCCACAGTTGTACAGGGCTGTAGGTTTTCCTCTCTGGTTTGTCACCTGGTTACTCCTTCTGGAAACAGCTCCTCTGACATGTTCAGCCCCCAGGTCTAAGCAGACACTGTCTTTTGGGGTGTTTTTATGGCGTCTAGTGAGGGAAGTCACATGGCTGCCTCCTTCTATGCGTCAAAGTGTGGGATGTGATCCAGCTCCAGTTCAGAAGTTCAGCTGCACTGAACTGGTTCAACCTGTCTTGCATGTTATTGTGCCAGCATTGGGCTTTGCCTTCCAGCAATGTAGATATGGTTTGTTTTATAAACACAACAGGGAAGTTTTAATTTATACTGAGGGTTGTAGTTAGAAATAAGTTCATAGAATAAATAAGAATTGTTAACTGTGTACAAAAGAAAAACATACCTTTCTCAATTTATTCCAGTAGTCAAGAGGCTGCCAACCTTTCCCCCTTCTGCTCTCATACCCAGCTCCCAAACTTCATCCCTGCTCCAGCCCTGAAGCAAAGTAGCAGAATGAAAACAACTTACCTTGTACAGTGTCACCTGTCCTGGGAACCAAGAGACCAGCAGATCAACTGATTAGCTTCCTGGGTGCTGTAAGTCTGAGCCTGATGTCAGCAGGCAGTGCAACCAGATTTACCAAAAAAACCCTGTCCAGGCTCGTGCATTCAGTTCCCAGAGCAGACTGGAAGAGGAGCTATGGCAAAGCTCCAGCAGGCAGAGGGCAGGATGGACATCATACTTGGAATTTAATGAAACTGTTACTGCAGCCATGAGCTGTGACTAGGAATGGAGATGACATAGTTAACCACTGGTACTATCTCTGAATTTTCAGTCTTCCAAACATTTATTTTTTTTGCCTGATTATTCTTATCACTGAATAATTTACTCAAAAATAGTAAATGAAAGCCTATTTATCAAATTACCTCTATAAATCTGAAGTTCCTGAAAGTATTTATTCAAATAAATGCTGTTTGATTTTGACTTTTGCTTAAAGAAACTCTTATCTTGTATACAAGGAAGTAACACTGCAGGCAAGTACTATTGATGTGCTTTAAAGAACTCAGCATAAAACTGCTGTAGTTCCCAGAAACACTTCCCTTTCATGGGTCTCCCTATACAGTCACTCCGCACAGCACTCCAAACACTGGGCAAGTGCACCATGTTCTTATGCAAAACGGGTGAGTTAAACAGATGGTGTCACACTAACCCAGATTTAACCTTAAAGGTTGAAATGCACTTCTTGGTGGAGGGCCCATGCCTGGGCTGAAGCTGCTGTAAGCCCTAATCCAAAAGCATACATAAGAAATGGCCTCTGTGGGGTTTTGTGATTCTCCTGATCAAGAGGTGGATGGTGCTCTCTGTGATTGTTTCCTCACACAATTGTGAAGCACAAAGTGTCCCATTTGACTCCTCTGTGGGTGCACTTTGTTGGTTATGGCAGATAATGCACACCCTCTCCAGTTAAACATGAACAACTCTGCACATTTTCAAAACAAAGTATTGAAGTATTTACCATCCCAGAGGCAACCAGTTGGTTCACTGGAGTTCAGTGGGTGTAGACAAAGGGCTTCTTTCAACAGTTTCGCACACCACAACAGTTAAATTATAATACCTCATTATTAGTTTTTTCCTTCTCAGACTAGACACAATATTCTAGATGATTTGTGTTTTGCATCTCCCAACACTCTGGCAAGTTCAGTACAGCAGGATGAAAGTTTTAGTGGAAAGAAAGAAGGAAATGAGATGCTCAATATGAAGCCAGAGGCTAGACCCTGAGCGTTTATGCTCTAGAAACTACAGATATGTGATGTGAACTGATCCAGGAGCACATGGAAGCCCTGTGTACTCTACTAATGTCTTGATCCTATAATTTCATGTCCTGGAGGTAACAGGGCATTTACCAAACTCTCCCCTTTGTGGCCTCATGTCCCTAGGAGGGACCCAGGGCAGGGAGATTAGACCACAGCCAGGCCCTCTGGTTGGGTGAGTAGGGGGCAGCTTCCCCCTTTGCTATGCTGCACACAACAGCAACAGACAACAAACCGAGTGAACCAAGCAGTCTTGATTCAGATAGAAAGGAGTAACTAAGAATTTTCTCTCTCTGGAGTGCAAACAGTGGGTGATCAGGACATTCATCAGAACTTCAGCAGACTGGTTCAAGTCCCTGGTCTGCACCAGGCTAGCAGAAAATACAGACAAAATTCCCCTTAAGTCTTCATCTGTGCACAAGCTCTGGGTAAACTGCAGCACCAGGGTGTCATGAACCTGAAGGTAAAGAAGATGGAAAGAAAATGAAAATGAGAGACATCTGAATCTGTTAAAATGAGAGATGTGGAGAGACCATCTGGCCAGCCCCCTCTTCCCTGCGTTACCCATCCAGCCAGCCCCAGTGCCTGCCTTCTGCAGTGATGCAGCAGCACTCAGCTGTACAAAGACCTTTAGATATGGAGGGCAAAATCTCAGGCAATGTACACACAGAGCTTCTGGTGAAAGATCAGTGTGTGTACCGTGAGAGTTCAGTGAGCCACGGCAGAAGCACGTTGTGGCCAGAACACTGACCTAGACCTCGTCTCTATGACATTTTCTATTTCAAGAAAATAGAACAGCTTTACGCACCACCCTCCCCCCCTCCCCGTGCCCACTGTGCTTGTAGGTGGATAGTTCCTGCTTGTTTTTCAGGTCAGCTGGTCGCTCTCGTAGCTACAACAAACTCTGCCCAGCTCTCCTGTGCCACCTCAGAATCTCGTCGGTGCTGGGGCGGCAGGCTCCCTGCTGTCGGCAGCCTTGGCTCCCACCAGCCTGCTCAGTTGTTTGAAAGACAACCTGTCTTCTGTTTATGCTTAACAAAAGAGGGAGAAGTGTTTAGTACCTGTGTGAAGCATAAAATAACACAGCCTTAACTCTGGAACGGCCACAGCTTTTTCAAAAGGCAAGTGATGTAACAGCCCTTCATGTGGCAAGGAAACAGGTAATTTGGCAGCTGAGGCTCTCTGCCAACAATTAAGTGCTGATGGAAGTGATGGCATATAAAAACCCCACCACTGACAACAAAAATAAAACAAGCCAGAGCAATTACTGTCACTGATGTTTCTTTTACTCTGTTCTTCCTGTGGAAAACAAATCTTTAACTCTTCCAACACCACCAAAAATAGAAACCTAGGGAACTGCCACTCACATCTGCCACATGTGGTACTGCTCTCCTGTGCTCTTACAGCTGAGATGCTGTGACAGGTTTAGAGTCCCCCGGGGATAATTTAGGAACATTGCATATAGGCATGGTTAATATGATGTTTAATGTATCGATAGTGGATTTAATAGAAGATTTTCTGGATTAAAAAACAACAAACAAAAGGTATTAAGTGGTATTTTGGAAGACCGTGATGTAGTGATAGGACAAAGGCATGATGAGGACAGGTCTACATTAAATATTAGGATGAAATTCTTTACTGTGAGGACCATCAGACACTAAAACAGGTTGCTGAGAGAAGTTGTGGATGCCCCATACCTGTTCTAGACCAGGCTGGATGAGATTTTGAGCAACCTGGTCCAGTGGAAGGTGTCCCTGCCCATGGCAGAGGGGTTGTAACTAGCTGATAATTAGCCATTCTATGATGACTCTGTGATTCTAAGACAATCAGGCTAACACTGCCATGGTCCCTGTTCCCTACGTGGGCAGCCTACTGTGCCACACAGGGAATGGGGTGGGGGCACACAGCTGGGGGCAGTGTGTGCTCAGTGTCATGCTCAAGCTTCCTTCTGCTGTAGCCCAGAGGGCAGCTTCTGAGTGCAGACCAGCAT
>VXBX01004069.1:64432-111821 GCA_013400415.1 Scytalopus superciliaris
ATTCACGTCCTGCACGAGAGTGGATATTTGCCCAACAAAACTCACAGTAATACTGCAGGCAAGTGACATTGGCACAAAAGAAAGGAGCAAACTTCCCACCGCACCGTGCACCCTGGCATTCGTCACACATCTGGTCATCCAACACGTATGGCTTTACCTCCACCTGTTGGAGTGAAACACGAACAATTCCAGTTAATAACTCTTTCTACTTGAAGTTGTACAAGGGCATTCATTTTTCTCCGGCTTTACAAAACCCCAATAACCAAACCAGAAGGCTGAAAATAGTCATATCAAAGCCTTTATCTAGCTAATCAGTTATTACTCGTTATCATTTATCAGCTACAGACCAAACCATGCTGCAGAATGCTTCAAGGCAGATCTTCAGAAGTACACTGTCTATGTAACAAATAGCTACATCAGAAACTTCCTTTAATTTATTTTAGGAGAGTGTTCTTTGCAAATGATAATACGGATGTATGTGTAGAAAAACCCCCAAACCAGCCCAAAGGTCTCCCAACTACTCTTACCAGCTCCCAAATGCACCTCAACATGACATCCAATTCCGTACTGTTTAGAAAATAAATAACTGAAAATATGAGACTGCAGCCCTTTAATGTAGAACCCTTTGTTTAAAAAATAAAGGTCTCTGCATGTACTGCTTTTGTGTGCAAACTACAAGCACTTCCTTCAAGTTGTAATGCACATTTTTTAGCAGTGCTGTTCTCTGTAAATTCAGTTCCTATTTTTAATATATGGTCAAATTTGGACCTACCAATTTTGGTAATCTTTTATTTTCCCTTTTTGTGGTTTAGAGCCATACAGAAATTTGTACTCAATGTATTTCTGAAAATATTTTTTCAAAGACCACTTTGCAAGTCTGCAGACTGCTACAAACACCTGTCTTACACCACTTCTCTCTCCCAAACTCATGTGACTGCCAGAGTGGAAAAGTGGCAGGAATCCAGTGGTAAATTTGCATTCTGTCTTTGTATAACTGAACTGTTACAGGCTGCAATCAGACAGGAAGAAGAACTTCATAATAAAACCCAAAATGAACTGACTCGATCATTAAGGAATGTATTGTTGCCTTCCACATTTTCCTTACTGCAGCAAGAGATTTTTTTCCCCTTAGATACTAATACCTAAGAAGAATACTACATTTACACATCGACTGTATGTTCTATACTCAGGCAGAATATGTTTGAAATATTAAGAACTTTAAAATGCTACTTTTTTTCACTGTATCTCCAGAGGAAAAAATTTACACATAGAGCTCCCCACCCTGAAGTCTGACAGCCAGTCTTCGTGCTCTCAGCTTCCCAAGTAGAGGCCATACTCGAAATGTCAAACAGAGTATGCTTCTCCCAGTAATCTATATTCAGTATGAACTCTACTTCTTATTTCACTAATATGACCTGCCTTATCACAAATTACACTCAAACTTTCCCATAAACGGGTACCTTATGCAGTAACCGTGGTGTTTGTGGTTCAGAATTACTGAAAGCATGAAGCAGCATATATTTCAAGCTTCAGTGCACTAATGCACCAAGATCAGTATGAAGATGATTTAGGCTATATTAGAGAAACACTTTGGGGAATGGAAGTATTACATGAAGTGGATGCAGACTGCTGGAACACGAAAGTTAACAATATTTTAAGGAACTGCTTGGAGTTGAAACTCCAAATGAGTTTCAAGGAAATATTTGGAGCTGTGCTTTCATATATGATAAAACTGGATGAGGAGCACTATTCTGAAGAAAAACATCTGTTAGAGAAACTAAATATATCTACACATCAAAAGAAGTGGAGAGAGGCTACAGAGTACTTAGGTAAGGAAGAAGTTAAGATCACAGACAATGTTTGTCAAGTGACTGTGACACTAAGGTTTCCAATTACGGTAGGAAAAGGTATGTGCAAAAAAAAAAAAAAAAGCTATAAATTCTTTGAACTGAAGTTCAGAAGGTTAAACAGGTGAACTACAAAATTTAGCAGTGAAAAAAGACTTTTACACAGATGAAACTGGTTATGAAAACAATGTGAAAGGACAGCAGAACTTCAGAATCTGGATATAACTGGTATAGAAAGGCTATGCTGAGGTAAAGGGTAGAACAGCCTGCCTTTGAGGACTTTAGTGAAACACATACTGTATTACCTTCCTGGCCAGCATACATGAACATCTCGAGTTAAGGGAGTATGCAAAGCAGGACTGCTTCCTCATTTACAAAACCAGTAGTTTACATCTGTATATAAACTGATTGCTCCTCTATAAATTAGCAACAATAATGATTTCAGAATACTTTCAGAGCCTGAAAAAACAATAGTGTAAAAACTCCATGGAGGAAAAAAACTATTGCTGCAAATAGCTTTTTTGTACTTTCAGAAACAGCTAAGATTCAAAGTGTTCCCTAAAAAGAGGCTCTTCTCTATTACTCCGTAGGAACACAAATAACTGGGTGAAAATTAACGTATATAATTATATAAATAAGGTCTGACTGTATGATTTAATTAAAGAAGATGACTAAAAATAATAAAGATTAAAATTTGTCTCAAATAAACAAAGATGTTCATAAGCCCTCACCATCATGGGGTTTAAGGACAAATTTATTACAATTCTTAAGATTTGGCACTGCTGTATTTTGCAAGTGAGAACACCTCAAGAGTAGCACATGTTTTTTAAAATAAGAAAAAATGAGGAGACTAATAAAAATGCAGAAACTACAGATTGAAGAGCTGAGTCATGAAACTAATTTTCAAGTATTAGAAAAGAACAAAAAAAGGAACACAAATTTTGTCCAAAAAAGAATTCAGGTATTTAAAGAGAAAGTCTAGATCTTCCTTCCTTCTCACCTCAATCTCTCCAGCCCATGAACAGCTACCTACCTACTAACTATACTTGATGGTTTTTGCTTGTTTGTTTTTATCGTGTATTAATTGAAGAAATCATTTGAGTACTGTTTTTATTAACTAAGGCTCAATGGATATAGTCAAATGCTGTGCTTCTCAGATCTAGCTAGTATTTGGGGTAGATTTTGTGTGGGGGTTTTTTTCCCCCTCCTGTCCAAGCTCCAAGAGGCCTGCAGTCTATCCCCCAAAAAAGAACTGCAGTGTTGTATCACACATCAACACGCTACATCCCTTTCTCTGCCAACAGCAAGCACTGCCATTTCAGATGCCTGCTTGGCATCCAAAGAGCCCTTTAGATCTTTCTAAGCTATCATAAAAAGCTCAAAACAACAAAAAGATGTATGTAGAAATGCAGCCTTCAAAGTCAGGCTCGTGCCTTCCTTCTCTTGTGAAATGGCACTGCCAGTCTACCATATACCTCTGTAATGCAAAGGACACTCCTGTGGGAAGAGGAAGACCAAGATAAAAGCATCCCCTAGTTTACAAGATTTAAGTCCATGTCTCCCACTTTCAAGGGAGAACTAGTTTAGATGAGACTCAACTCTCTACATTTCAATTTTAAAATTAGGGGACTTCACAGCTGAATGTCCTTTAGATAGTTACTGAAGCACACTGTAGAGTACCAAATTCTGAAGCTGAATGATCCATTTAGCATTGCTTAGAAGGAGTTCTGGATTCTGGTCCTTACTCCCATCTTGTCCAAGTACTCAGATGCAAGATAATTAACAGTTTTATTTCCCCTCACACAGCCAGAGTATCAAAGCCATTTTTTTCTATTACGTAACTACCCAAAAGGTAGAGCTATTAGTCAATGTCAGCTGCAAGTCACAAGGACAGCAATCCCACGACCAAAGTGTAGCCATCACATCTTAATGTGAAGCCCAGTTCACTATCCATATCCAGACCCACTCGTCTGCTGGGAAAGACCATGTCTGGGGACTTTGGCTCACAAGGCAAGCATTATGAGACACATATGTAAAAGCTGTATTACTCTGCCTATTTGAAAGGAAAGCAGCACATACTGCCTCCTTAGAGCAGACTTCTGTTAACTGTACTACTTTCTTTTTCCCATGTCTTTGATCTGTAAAGGAGACTGGACCTTGAACTACTTTACTTACTCAGTCCTTCCTCCTATAAGACCTTATTTTTTTTGAAGAACACCTATTAATACCAGACTACCTCTGCAGTTCTTGACATCAAAACTAGTGACCCTTAAAACTGACATGATTTAGATGCCAATTTTCTTTGGTACTCTTACACTTCTAATTAGGAGTAATGACGTTGACTAGTCTTCTTAATATAAGTTAGTTTTGCTTTTCTTAGCAATAAGCATCTGTTGCAAACAGAAATGTGCATTGGTAAATACTAAGAAGACTCTCAAACAGAAAGAATAAGACATTTTGTATTTTAGGTGATAAGCCTGATCAACTGTCTGAGCACTGACAATTATGGCTGCAATTAAAGGCAGCTGCAAATACAAAGCTAATCTGAAGCCAATGAACACTAGAGTTTCCAATGAATGACAGAGGAATTATCACAGTATTTGGTTTCATTAGTACAAGGGAGAGATACGAGATTTTCAAGCCCTTTGCCCATACACAAGAAAACCAGCAACTCCAGAATGGAAAGAACATATGGTCCAACATATGTCAAAGGAACAAACTGCTGCTCTGTGGAAAGCATGTTGTTCGTTCAGGGGCATTCACGGCACACTTTGAAAGTAGTGGAGTTACATGAATGCTAAAAGAGATGTAGAAGCTGGCATGAAAGCCAATCAAACTCTGTGTTACCACACTCTGAGAAGTTTCTTTATAGGTCATAAATCTTTTTAAATTTCTGTGTAACTTACTCGTTTATCAATATCGCCATGCTGAAGTTGAACAAACCGAGCACTGATGGCAGCAATGTAACTCTGCTGATTGGAAAAAGCAACACGTCCAGCACCTTTTGGGTATTTCAGCTCAGGGTCAGTATCAATTCCTGCGTAACAAACTCCACCATAGAGACGGTCCATGATCATAGCCAATTCCACTGTTAAGAAACGAGAGAGTGTTCATTTAAACTGTTCTTACAGTACAAAATTAATATGCTTCTGTTTAAAAATACTAAAAAAGTTGATTTTAATTATTATTTTTGCAGCAGCCAGTATAATGGTAATAACAAGATAAAAAAATATTAAATAAGCTATTAAATACTCAGCAGACAGATCTTTTATGCTGTGGGTACATACATCCAAGGGACAATGGAACTGTAACTCCTTGATAACTTGGAACTGGAATTCCAGGGCAGTTTTCTTCAGGGGATTACAGCAAAAGACTTTTTGGGCAGGCATGGAATGTAAGCTGTATAAAATAAATCCACATGCCACAAATTCCTTGGTAAGAGTTCTCTGGCTGTCCTAATGTTCGATGTCCTACTTCAATTTAAAGATGTAGTTAGTATCTTTTCATCAGGCAACAGAGCTTGATCATCTCTACAATGCTACTTTACCACAGACACTGAAGTTCAGAGAAAACAAAATTTTAAATTTATAATTTGATTGCCAGATTATAATGAAATCAGTTTTGAAATTTATTCAGGTGAAAACCACTGGTTTTTCAGAATTAGTATCCTCTGTATTAAGGTATAAAGGTGTCAGCAGTAAATGATGTTCCATATTTGTTTGAAGAGTCTTCCAGAAGTTTTAGTGCTTTTGTGAAGTCATTATTCTTATTTCACAATGCCATAAAAGTTTCATTTTCACATATGCATGACATTTGAAAGCTAAGCATAAGAATGCATCTATTAAACTTATCACAGACATTCAGCACAGTAATCTGGAGCACTGAACGGATTTTAAGGAAAAATTAATCTGCAGTTGGAACATACTGTGTTTATGTTCATTTACAGAGCTTGCACTACAGTTGAAAGTAGAGTCTTAAATTGAAATAACAGAAAGGCTGGGGCATTGCAGGTCCAAGATAGAAAAATTTTAAGATACTTTATATCCCAAATTTGCACTGTTGCTTGTTGGTTTTCCTACATTTTCCATCTAAAAGGTTGTAATGGATAAAATTCACTACAAACTATGAAAGACTAATGAAGTCCAGGAGTCATTCTAATAAGAAATGGTATTTGAACCACTGTATGTTATGTTTCTGCTTACAGCATTCACTGCAAACTACTTACTAGAAATCCATCTAAAACAATGTAAAGGGCTGCTGCAGCCAATGTCAAAATACAGACTGCTCAGGTTCCAGATCAACCATTCCACTGCTACAGAAATGTTTTCTTTTCCTTTGCACCTCTGGCAATTGTCTAGTTAAAGTCCTGCAATCTCATACAGTGTTGTGCCACACAGACTGTGGTAGGTCTCTGAATTTCTTCTTTTATTCCTCTATTCCTGCTTGTTCAAGTACTCCATCACCTGTGTTTTTGAGTGTACCAAGAGTAACTGCAACCTGACAGCAGTAGACGAGTAGCTAATGCACAATGACAAAGCAGGTACAACTACAGCTCCATATAGTCATGGAGCAGGGCAGACATGTTCTCCTAGCATTATTTTAAAAACAAGCTCTTTGTTTTATGTCTTTTGTGACATAGTTTACACTACAATTTTGCTAACATGACTAAAATCTTTGCTACAGCTTTAGACAGGTAACAGTTTCCAGTGAATCTCAGTGATGAACTGTGATTTATGGCCAAAGCCAGAAAAAAACAGTAGAGAAAAGTAAGAATACACAAATATTGTACTGCAGTTATAACTATCGTGACAGGGTTCTATTTTTATACATATATATCTGCATCTATCCATACATAAAGTATGCATGGTTCAAACTATTTCCAAAAATTTCCTACTTTTAAAGATTAACACAGATTATACTCACCAGCTCTCAATGGTCTAGGGACTCCTCCAACAAAAATTGTTTTTCGAGGATCAAGTGGCTGTGAACCATCCATCACAAAGTCACTATCACTTAGATTCCAGGGACGTATCTGAACCTATTAAATTAGGAAAGAAAATAGTATCCTACTTTAAGTTTCCTACAGCATGGACATATGTTCATCAGCCTATAACACTGTCAACCAGTCAGGACCTCATTAGCTTAGCATGTCTCGGTGCTCTGTTTTAAAGCTATTAATTCAAAACACTACAATTTTAAAATAATCCAAGTCTTCCAGATGTTGAGCTCTGCCAACAGTAGTTTGCTTTTGATTATTTTCATCGTCATGATTGCCAATGCAGCTTTAGACAGATGGCAGCTATAGCCTGCAGGCCATCCACTGTGTACTTACTGGCTTGTCCTTGATAGTAGGGCTGGAAACACATAGATAGAGCTTTCCATCTTCTTCAATGCAGGCATCAATCAGAGCCTGAACTGAACTCTCTTCTTGGAACAGGAGGAATGCATAACCTGGAAAAAAAGCCAGACCATCTGATATTTTTTCTCTTTTCTTTATTTTACGTGATCATCCCTGCCAGTGACTTTTCTGCACAAAAGAAAAAAAAGTCAAACCAATTCCTTCTTATCAGTCATCTTCTTTAACTACATACTACCTCACCATAATTAAACAGAACTTCTATCTGTAAATAATTATCAGAAGAGACTAATAACCAAATAAGAGCAAACATGTTTGCTGTATCATGTACTGAAGTCTAGGCCGAACAACATTCATTGGCTGCAATGAACATTATACAATGAAAATCCGACTTGGCACAAAGGACTAATCTCTCTTCTAGAGATTAGATCAAAGTACTTTATTACATAAGTGACCCAGCAAACCTTCCAAACACTACAAAAATAGGAACTAAAATGCTTATTTAATGCTACAGTAAAAACAAACTTCAGACAAGTGAAAAACCTCACATGTTAGGATACTTTAACAGTTACGGTATGATATATACCAAATCTGTTACTTTACAAATACCCAATAGCACTATTAGGGTTGTATTCTAAAACAAACTTTTAAAGGACCATAAGTCACATTTCTTTCTGAGATTATGACCAAGTAAGGAACTTTCACACAAACTTATGTTTTACTACTTGGATGGAAAAGTAAATGCTGAAGCAACTGCTGTAGAGTGGGCTTGGGAAAAGAGAACATGGGTGCATTACCAAGGCTTTTGGAAAAGATGCTGTATTTCTGAGAGAAGCTAGTGAACCACCAGCCATTTCTTATTACAGACACTGTAGGTTACCAAGGTAAAGATGGTAGTGTGCATCTCGAAGACCGTTAAAGAATCAGTGCATTACCAACTTAAGAGTTGAGAAATAAATGCACAAATTATTTTAAATGTATGGGAAGAAAAGGAGAACTTAAAGAAAGAGCTGTAAGGCCTGTACGGGTCTTTCTAATAATTTGTACCTTGTTTCTTAACCCTCATACCACAGTCCCATCACAGTTACCTACAAGAGACACATGACAGGGCTTTATGTGTTCTTTATTTTTATGTAAATCTCAGTTTCTTAACAATGTATCATAGGGAATCTTTGGGTTTGGGCTGAAGCATTTCCTTGTGAAGTCTATTCTTCATTGCGTAATGATTTTTTTAGTGGCAACCTGTTTAACTTAATTAGCAATTATTCAGATTCAAGATTCATTTTACTGAGGATATCTTTTACTTTTTATCTTAGAATTTAAAATGCAGTATTACCCATGCAAAACTCACTGAATGAAGGCATGTACAGACTAGTATGGGTGAGATCAGACCCATGTAACTGTCCTTACTTGGGTGGAAGCCAGGCACACACGTTCCTGTTTGAATGGAGAGCTCAGTACAAGAATGATGAGACTGAAAAAACTGGCTTAATCAAATAAAGCGCTAATTTCACATGATACTGACTCAGGGATCAGACATACAAAGTAAGATTTTGCCAGATGCTGATTTTCCATTGGTTCTTATCCTAATGCAAGATCAAGGGTACTGTCACATAGCTCCTAATACACAAGGATGATCAGTGCCTCCATATGATTGACCATCTATGTCTGCAGCTTAATATGCTTAACTGCAGCAGTTTGTAAAAAGACAGAAAATTCAAGTACAAGAATTCAATGAGGAATGCTTAGGATTACTACAGATTTCACAGAATATTCTGACTTAGAAAGGACCCACAAGGATCCTTGAGTCCAACTCGAGTGAATGGTCCATACATGGATCAAACCCAAAACTCTGGTGTTATTAATGCCATGCTCTAACAAACTGAGCTAATCTTAGAGTTATTACATACCACCACACCTGAAATAAAAAGGAAAGCAGTACCAGAACTGTATGTTAATACTGCTTTCTCAATCTCATCTGCAAAATATGCACCTGTGTCTGGGTTTAGCCCACTTAATTTAAAGCCTCAGACATGCTTGTGTCAATGAGCTCAGCTGTACTACTCGCCCTCTGAAGACATGGAGAAAGCCAGGGTATAGTCTGTGCTATCAAACTGGCCTGTCTGTAGTTTTGCTCCACAGCTCCCGACCTTCAGTGATTTACAATACATTTTATCTTGCTCCCTAAACCTAGCCTGGAGGAAAATAACCACCTTATCTTGTTTAAGAAAACTGGCCTGAGAAGATAATTTTCTCAGGTCCCACATACAGCCTGAATCGACAGACCAAGGCCAGTGGTATGAGGTTCAACAAGGCCAAGTGCTGGCTCCTGGGCTTGGGTCACAACATCCCCATGCAGCGCTACAGGCTGGGGGGAAAGTGGTTGGAAAGCACCCTGTTGGACAAGGACCTGGAGGTGCTGTTTGACAGCCAACTAAACATGACATGAGCCAGCAGTGTGCCCAGGTGGTCAAGAAGGCCAGTGGCATCCTGGCTCTCAGAAATAGTGTGGTTGGCAGGATCAGGGCCATTATCGTCCCTCTGTACTTGACACCTGAAGGTCTGTGTCCAGTTCTGGGTCCCTCATTGCAAAAAAGACGCTGAGATGCTGGAGCAACTCCAGAGAAAGGCAACATAGGCTGATGAAGGGTCTAGAGCCCGAGTCTGATGAGGAGTGGCTAAGGCTGTTTAACCTGGAAAAAAGGAGGTTCAGAGGGGATCTTACTGTTCTCTACACCTACTTGACAGGGGACTGTAGTGAGGGGGCAGAATCAACTTTTCTCCCAGGTAACAAACAGTAAGATAAGAGAAAATACCCTCAAGTTGTTGGACATTAGGAAAAATTTCTTCACTGAAAGGGTAGAGAAGCATTGCAACATGCTGCTCAGGGAAGTGATAGTGTTGCCTAAAATCACTGTCCCTACAGGTGTTCAAAATACATGTAGTGTGGTGTTTAGGCATAGGGTTGACTGGTGGAGCTGGCAGTGCTGTGGCAACAGTTTGGACTGCAAGGCTACTCTTAATAGTTTTCTTTGAAGGAATTTTCTTTGGCTCATGTATATACCAACAGCTCATGATCAGGCATTACATACCAAGAAACAGAGATTGTATGTTTTATCCATATTTCACAAGGTAAAAAGTATTAGATGAAACAGTTGTATAAAAATCTGTTTTTCATGTGCACATCTACCAAAAATGATACCTTTTGGGAGAGTTAATGTTTATCACTTGACTAAATTCCTCTGCGTAACACTAGAACTATTACTAATACTCCTATTTTCAAAGGCAAGCAGGGTGGGAAACTTTGACAATACTCATCCTTAGAAAATTACCTCAAATAATAAACAAATCTTTCAGGAGATAACTAGCTTTAGAGCTATATTCCCTCAGATGTAGAGATACTGCACTGGTTATAGTCATGAACTAACATCTCGCTTAATGAAACAAGACCAAGAAATTATGTTTGGTTTTTTTTAATTTGGTCAGTCCTGGAAACAGCAAACCTATCAGGTAAGTTTGAAGAGTCTGAGCTTTACTACCAAATTAAACTTTTTTCTCTTCTCAGGATTTATTATATAAATAACAAATCAAAAGCAAAGCATTTTAGACTAGATACACTCTAACATGGTCTTCTGAGCAAGGAAAAAACTTCTGTACTTCATAGTAACATGGAAATTTACCAGAAGGAGAAAGGACACTTCTGCTATGCATACTCTGTGTAGAAATCAGAGTGCAGCTTTAAGTTCTATCAATCTCCAGCTAACTTATCACTAGCAGCTTAGAGGAGCAGTCAAGAAAATCAGTGTAAGCCAGCATGGCACTGCCCATGCCAGTAACTACAGTGGTATTTTGTTTTGGGGTTGGTTCCTCTACTGTCCTGACAAACTCTCCCCAGAGGAGACTAAAAGGCCTCAGTGCAGTGCAATAATACAGACAACGGATCTACACAATGATGGGATTAGTTCAGATTTGTGAAGGACACATTTCACCTATTCCTCCTTAAAGAGATCTCACCACCACATTAATTAAATCTTTAAAAGAAATCTTTCAGTTTCTAATTTAGTCACCTTTGATGGAGAATTAACTCCAAAACACACTTAAAGTGAAAAAATGTGGTGTTGCATCACATTGGTGAGAACTGTGTACCTAGTCTTTTAGATATCCTCAGGGTAAATGAATCCAGCTCGATGTGCTTATGTTACAGTGACCTGAATAGCCCTCTGTAGTCCACTGGCTGTCCTGGCCAGATTCCCATTGATTAAAGGAAGCTTAGACACTAATCACACATGAAGACACCTACAGTTACTTGCCTGAATCCAGAGTTTGATCCTACCCAGTGTGACCGAATTAGATGGTAACAAGTTTAACAGAACTTGTACTGATCTGGAGTTTTGCTTCTTAAACTAGAAACAGAACATTTTCAATCTAATTTTTACATTCAGCTCCGAATTGGCAGTTAAGAACCTTAAAAAAAAAAAAAAGGTACTGCACAACTGCTGTGATACAAGGCAGCAGCAGAAACAACCTGCTAGAAAAGGCTGGGGCCACTGTCCTGTTTAAATCAGATTATCCTCTATTTGATACAGACTAAAATAGTACAGAGGACACAAACAACTGGACATATTTTGAAAGGCCTTCTTTAGATTTGCATGTCCTCATGGCACCATTTTTTTGAGAGCTTCACTATCCCTAGGAGGAGTCCTCAACCCAGCAGTTACTTTGGACATGTGTATTGTTTCATAAATAAGTGTATTTGCCAACTACCTAATAACATGAGTTATGATAAACAGTTGCAAGTCTGAAAGGAAGGAATTCTCCATTACAGTTGGCAGATCATACACTGTGTACTTTGAGCTCAATGGAATTTTTTTTCGGAACAGAGCTTTCTTGTAAGATCAGTGTGAAGTTTTAAAAATTCCTGTTTTCTCTGCGTCTAATTTTGTGGTGAACCAATACAAAATACAATTAGTTAAGAACAAGCAGTTGGTGTTTCTCAGGAGGCAGCCAGTCTTGATGGATTAAGACACTTTTTGCACTTCTTTCAGCAACGGGAACACTTTATTATGAACTT
Source organism: Scytalopus superciliaris (assembly GCA_013400415.1). Classification (NCBI taxonomy): domain Eukaryota; kingdom Metazoa; phylum Chordata; class Aves; order Passeriformes; family Rhinocryptidae; genus Scytalopus; species Scytalopus superciliaris. The sequence goes on from VXBX01004069.1 coordinate 76,707, forward strand.
GGCCTTCTCTCAGGACCTTCTGTAAGCAGAGAGCCTGGAAGGAACTGCAGCATGGAAAACTGAACAACAGTGAAAAAAACCCCAGGCTGTATCTGTTCACTTCTGTGAATCAGTCCAGAATGGAATAATTTTGAGATGTCTTTGGAAAATAATACTATGGCAAATCTCTAACGAGACTGAAAAAAGAAAAATATATACACTGAACTGATTCCATGTGGAGTGACAAATTACAAACTGAAGATTGAAAATAATAAAAAACATTAACTCCTTGAGCTAATACATTATGTATTTCTCAACTGGTAATTATTGATTCATCTCAAAGCTTTATTTTGCCTATCTTTAGCTGTGTTAGCCATCTTATTACATATATTTATACGTGGTTCTTGCCTGTACACACAAGTAGTACTAAAGAAGGACAAATTCTTAAGAAATTCTTCTACAAAATAATCACAGGTTGTATGTATCACTCTGAAGAAAAGAGATACATACACAGTAATAATAGTCAGTAGTTAAATGTTTCCAGAATTTTTACAAATAGAAACCTACACTGTATTTCAAATGTGTTAGGCTACATTACAAAAAAATAGAGTAATGCAGCAAACTGAAAATTAGACTAGAGTTTTAAGACTTAAGAACAGTCAATGCTATTAAATTTAAATAGTCAGTTAATCATGGGAAATCAACTTAACACTTAGTTTGCAAGTTTTTCCTGAATTAATTAGATCAACACATTGCAGGTCTTCCATTTGTATTCTTTGCCTTTAAGAAACTCTGCTTACAATATAGATTTATTTTAATCTTTATCTTACAGTGGTAACTATAAATAACCCAACTATATCAAAACGCTGTATTAAATGAGGAAGTCTAGAAATATATCCTTAAGATGTTCAGATGCTGAGACAGGACTATCTCCTTGGAAACGAATGCCAGAATCCATTCCTTTCAGGTAAGAATATATTATATCTTCTGTCTTCTATATATTCATCACAGACTCTAAGGAAGATGCATCTTCCTTAGAGTTCCTTGGGAAATTCTCTTGGTAATTTATGAAGAGAGATGCACTCCATAAGCTAATCAAATTTAATTTGACAGTAGTTTTGTGTGTCAGGCTAACAATCAAAAAAGCCAAAGTCTCTTTGTTTGTCTTAGAATTTCCATGTAGCATTTATAAATGCTATTCAGATACTTTCAATTTCATTTCCCACTCCTTATTTGACCCATTTGGGATAATAATCCTGCCTTTTTCCCCAGCATAAATGCTCAGACAAATGAAGAATCAGTTTACAAAGGAACTATACCTACACTTTTGTCACTTCCATTGAAGGAATGAATTGCTGCAGTCTCTACAAAATCAATTATCTCTGCATTGCTTTCATATCTGGATCAGACATCAGCATTTATTTTATATGTAACAATATATGCTAAATAATTTAATTACTTCATCTACAGAATGGTTTTTCCAAACCTTTGTGATATTAAGAAGTCTAGTCTAACAGCAACACTAGAAATCGTTAAATATTAGTATTTGATCATTTATCTAGAAAGATTAGTGCCTCAACAGGCATGTCACATCTTAAAGGTGAAAGCAGCATAACATTTGATTATCTGGTTCAGGTACCCAAATGCATCCTTCTGAATCCTGTCTTTAACTTCCTATGAAAATTTTTATCTAAGATTTAGTCTTAAATTTGACCAAATTTCAGTTTTGGAAACTACACAGAAATGCAAATATAGAACTGTGTATGTATGACACATACAACTACATAATACTGATCTTATCAGGCATAATACCAAAACAACAGGTTTTAGACTTGGTATGTAAAGGAACCATGTCTGGACCTGCATTGAAATGACAGATTAACTGTTCACAGGGACTGTAAATTATACTCTTTGGAAAAAGATGAGACAGTTTCCCAGAGTAAAACTTGCATTCAGTGACTGGTAAAACCTTCCAACTCTCTTACCTTTTGGTGGAAAATAGGACTTGCTCTCTGCTTTGTGAGGCCAGTCTACTACCAAGGGCCCAAATCGTCTGAAGCTAGCAGTAATTTCATCTGAAAACAGGTACAATAGTTGCAATTAAAATAAATTATGTAACTCAATGAAAAAGCACTATCAAGCAAATACCTTTGTTTCTAGGAAAGGCTGATATTTTGCAGAACAGAAAGAATAAAATTTACAACTTTCATGAACAAAAAACTTAAATACACACATCTCCCAAAGTGTTATTATTTACACAATGGTATTTCTGGTGATTTTAAGCTTACATTTGTTTTTTATGACTTAATAACAGCAGCATTTTAAAAGCATATGGACAACTAAAGGCACTGGTGAAAACTTGTGTGGTGCTTTGAATGCAATCAAATCAATTTAGTGGTTAGTGATTTAGTACAGTTCAGAGCTCTGTAAGTAGATATTAATACACCAAGTACCACCACAATTAACATGTTATCAGTTCACAGATACTATGAATGTATCAGATGCAGAAACTTAAAATTGTGTATTTGGAGGTAACCATGAATAATCCTGTTAGGTGATCTACCATGCCCCTTGCACAGCTCTGTGATGTCTTTCTATCCCTCGTGTCAGTGACTGGAAGAGCCTTGGCCATGAGGGAAAAATACCCTAAGCTATACAAAAGCAGTAACTCAAACACCATTTCTTTCAGTCATATCTGCCACCAGCATATAAGCAGGCAGGAAAGAAAGAAAATGTATTTCCATGTGCCTTTGTTTAGCATTTGTATTAAAGGCAACTGTGCGAAGTCCATTAAAGTAAATCCCTTAGTACATTGTAGGAGAACATCTCAATGAAGATGGAACCAAAATATGGTCCTTCCATGTTTGAAAGTTAATTAAACACAGTCAGCTTATTTGGTTTGCAACTTACTCTAGGCTTACAATGAGCCTCATAAAGGGGCTTCTGTTTACCTTACAAAGCTAGCATGCAATTTACATTTATCTGCACAGGAGAAACTGAATATTAAACAGCACAGTTACTTCAGATCAGCACTATGGTACAAAGCATTTCCAACTGCACTGCTCAACAGCCTGAGCTTCTGTGGTACACTCTATGTTCAATGCATCAGGGTGCTCTGCCACTTGACCTTCTGCTGCCTTAGTCTTTCTGTTTCTGAACAGGAATAACATTAACCTTTCTACAGCACTGCTGAGATCTTCAGGTAGTAGTAAAATAGAATATGAAATTCATTTACAAATGGAAGCTTTCTATGAATACAGAATAAAGCAGGCACAGAGGATGGCTAAGACATATTTGAAAGGAATATATAAGATAAGCAGGAGCACAAACTCCATGCATTGCATGCAACTCTACAATCTGCAAGCGCAGAATCAGAAACAACTGAACTATCTCAAAACCAGAAAAGATGATGTTAAGCTCAACACACCCATTAACTCTCATAAAGAACATATAGTTGGAACCTTTTGCACAATAATATTATTTTTCTGAGGGGATGATTTCTACTATTTCATTCAGGTCTCTTTGTCTCTGCCTCCCAACTTAGTTTGCTCAGTTTTCAGGCAGCTCACCTTCATCAATATCTGGTGGAAGACCTCCAACAAACACTTTCCGAGAAAAACGCTCAATTCGTTCTCCATTCTGATGAGCTGAATAGCAGGTGGGTGAATTCAAGACTCCAACTTGATCACTATGACCATCGTCCAGCAAACCATCATCTATTGGGAAGAGGGAAGAACGGCCTTAAAAAGAAAAGATAATAATATACATTAAAATAATTTTGTGACAGTACATGGTTATGTAATTTTAGGGAATGGGGAAACAGCAGTCTGGAGAGTCAAAATGAAAATACCAAGATATTAGAAAAGAACATATTAGCTTAAGGAAAAATTAAGAAAATGAAAAATGTATTAAACTTCAAAAAGGAATTTCAAGATTGCAAGCTGATATCACCCTACTTCATACTACATTATATTGTAGTTACTCTGCTGCACCCAGCATGAAAGTGGTAATTTGGTTTTAAATAAAGGGTCTTATGGAGAGGAAAATATTAGAGGCTGCTTGAGTATCATTAGTCTACCTTTGGTTTAGCTTCAAGTTAAACTGGTAACTTCCTCCACCTGAATGACTACTGCATGTCTAAAAATCTTACATTTAAATTGAACATGGGGGAAACAGAAAAATCACAGTCACAGTAACAAGTTTCAAACAGCTATGTCTTCTCTTCTAAAGGTATCTGATGCTAATGAGGATAGATTTAATTTCTAAGAAAGTAAAAGGGAATTTTAATAAATGTGCAAAATGCAACACTTGAAAAAATGAGTCATAGTGCTGATTTATCCTTCTCACCCTCAATTTACCACAGTTTTGGAAGGAAGCCTTGTGGTGGTTCCTAACATGTAGTAATCTGCAGTGAGATTATAGTTACCCTCAAAAGGAAGTGTAAAATCTGAGATGTTCAAGGATGGTTTTACAAATGCAATCTGATCAAAACAGACAGAGGGCAGAGGGAAGTGAAAACACGGTAATTCTGTCCCACGTATTTCCTTCCTATTTATCTTTTACAAATTTTTAACAACTCCAAACAAAAAAGAATTAGGAAGGCCAGAATATTCAACTTAGCTCACTCAATCTTTCATTGCTTTAGATCAGCAATATAAAGATTAATGACAGTTTCAAATTCAGAAGTCAGTCTTTCAACTGCAAAAAGACCAAAGAGAAACAATTTTGTGAAGCAAAATAGCCCACATCACCATTTCTTCTGAAAGGCAATTTTCCCCCCTGTTTCTCACTCATTTAAGAAATAATATGAATTAATTCAACTGCTTTCCAAAAACAAGCAAGAAAACCAAATCCTAGCACACTCTTGGGAAGCAAGCTAGTTTCCCATCTCAAATAGCCAACACATCCCAGATTCATCCACTGCAAATCCATAGGCAGAACCAGTGGGTGCCTGACAGCTGAGTCTGCAGTACCTTAGCTGTCAGCAATACTGCAGGGGAACACTACCAGAAAAGCCTGGTAGGAACACTTGCAGACCTGGTGCTGACCAGCGAGGGCTGAGAGAAGTATGAAGTCCTTAATTTTCAGAAGGCCACACGAGAATCAGGTGCTTGAAGACAAGGCTGGAGAACAGACAGCGATCATCATGACCAAAAACCTATGTTATGGTAATGCCTATTGACCCTGATGTGGTGTCTCATCAAAAGTACTGAATGAAAACACAGGACAATATAAAACAACAAAACATCATAAAATGTCACAAGAAGCACAAAAGAAAAGCAGGACAGCAGGACTGTACTGAGTAACAAAGACTTAATACATAATTTTTATGGTGGCATATCTATGTCTTCAGCAGGCATCTGATGGAGATGAGTACAGCCCATGTAGAAAGCTATAGCAGGTTCCTCCTTTCCATTAGGACTGGGGATAGGCATGTTTGGGAATGACTAGCAGTGAGCAAGTGATGGCATCCTTGCTTGCTAACATAAGGATGCATTCAACAGCTTGGGAACAGGTCAGCAGAGTGCCTTTGAAAGGGGAAGTGTGTTGCTGCAGCTCAGTGGGGCAAAAAAGTGAGGAAGCAAGGGAGAAACAAGGTTAACACAGCTGTAAGAAGCAGCCAGGCAGATTCCTCTTGTAAATCAACTGTTTAGACATAAGAGGAGTAAAGCCATGCTCTGAAGACTGTAGCAGCTGAATAACGTGGATATGAATTTCAGTTATGAAGACTAGTAAGAATGATCAGATCTTAGAGATGTATAGGAACATGTGGCAAGATCTGGTTGCACAACCAAGAAAGGGGGATACAATTAAAAAATTCTGCATCACTAATGTGAATGATGGAGAAGATAGAGCTGTTATCATAGTGACAATGCCAGGAAAAAGTGGATAATGGAAGAAATAAGACTCATATTGCATGAACCTGCAGGAAACTGCAAAGTGGAAATCTTCAGACTTTTCTCTAGTATATGAGAGTTATTCTTAACATCTTAAATCTAAAATGACTGTAATTCAGCTTCGTTTATAAGTACTTCTTAGACAATTCCAACTTACAATAAAGACGACTATAAAAGGGGAAAAATAGTTGAAGAACAACACTCAGAATAATTTATTTTCTACCCACAGACCAACGTTAAAATCTAAGAACAATGAGAATTATTCTTTACAAATATAACCATCAGAACAAATTCTGAAGTGATACCAGAGAGCTCAGTTTTACTTTAATGTAGATAAAGGCTTGTCAAAAACACTGCAGCTCCTCAGAGAGCTAAGATGACACGGAGAACAACAGATCAACACTCAGAGTAATATGGTCTGTATGACTCCCAATACTTTCTTTTCCACCCTCTTCACTTTTAAAAGAAGTCTCTTGGACAATGAAAGCAAAAAGGTTATTTGCTCTCACATTTCAGTAGGCTTTCATATTTCTCCTGATGACTGTGAATAAAAAGGATAAACCCTTCTAAACACTTGTTTCTTTTTTTTTTATGACAAAGTAAGCAGAATCTACTGGGAATTGTTGAAATGACTGCACTGTTACATTCTCTGGCCACGATCTACAAGATTATTCCTCTCTATTTATGACTACCAAGCAATCACTTATGAACCAAAGCAGAGATCAAGACAGACACAAGAACTGATGTGTTTGTGGTGAATACTGGAAGCTACCAAAGGTCTTGTTTTTTCTGCACATTTTACCTGGTCTTTATAACAACTGCAGGTCACATCCTAGTATAATAAAAACAGTACAGCTTTTCAAAGGTCAGCGAGCTTACATTGGCTTATACTATGAAGATCTGCTTACTTTGTCTAAGAGCAGGCTACTAGATTTCTTGCTAAGTTCATGAAAGGCTTTTAGTTTTTACTCTGTACACTACTGCTTCTACAAAAGCACAAGGACATGAGTTAGCAGGACAACTAGTAAACTGCATACTTTTAAAGGCGGCAATGACTGCAAGCAGTAGCCATTAGCATGAACTAAATTATGATTAGAGCTACAGTTTTTAACTGATTAAAGGATTTGTAAATGAAACTCTAAGAGATCAATGATCATAACAATCCATGACTGCTCTCCTCCTTCCCTCACACCCTCCATCTTCCCCCAACTAAGACAACACACAGACACACATTTATAATCAACAATCTGGATTAATTAATCATAATGATCAGTAACAGATCAGAATTAATTGTACTGTAACAAACAGAAGTGAATTACCTCGTCTTCGCCCATAACTCCTCGCTGCATGCAAACAAAGGACAAATTGTAAAATGTCAAATAACTGTATCATGCCCACATACTAAAATATTTAAGATACAAAGAATTATGTGGGTAAACAGTAAGCAAAAAATCTGCATTGGTACTTGGTATTTGATAATTATAGATGAGAATGGATTAAACTGGAGTCTTACTTAAATACCATAATATTTTACAACTAAATTTCCATTTGTATGAGCTGTAAAGAACATTTGTTCAAATATTTCAACCTGTCTTTGAACTTGATCTTAACTTCATGTTAATTATGGATGAATAAATTATGGGAACTTTGCAATTTATCCTCAAAAATGTGATTTGTATCTTCTGCAAGTGCCTAAACACACACAGGGTACTGAAATTTTAGAAAGGAAAATATTACTTTAAAAAGCATGTATCAAGAGTTAAATTAATCATAGAAACATCCTGGTCCATGGAACAGTTTGTACAGTCCTTTGCAGTGACAATGCAAATGCTGTAAGCCGTGACCTTCCTTTTTCATGAAAAGACCTAGCAGAAAATTAACCGCAAGGTTTTGTTTGAAACAAAAGACTCCTTGTGGTAGCAAACGAAATCAGGGCACAAGTCACAAGAAATAGCATTGTATCAAAAACACTGCACAAAGGCAAAGCAACAATTTCTGACAAACTGCAAGCAAATCCAAGATTTTCCTAACTTTTGAGTTTTGCAAGATTCTTAAAGAGATCATGCTTATAACTGCAGTTCAGACCATTCTGATTGCTTCTCTGCCTGAAGGGTAAGAAACTAAAAATAGACAGATTACTAATACAGAAACTATTAAGCCATGTGTAACTTCTTAGTTAGATTTTCACAAAGTATTTTCTATTCCTGTTTCACAGCCTTCATATCTGAGGAAAAATTAATCATTACACATTGTAGTTAAGTATCCAAATGGATAATGTTACTATAAACCACGATATTACAGCAACGTTTCTGAACAGACTGCTGTGTCTTGGCATTATGGTTTTGATTTTACTAGGCATCTATACATACATCTCTCCTAAAAAGAAACTGTTGTTCTAGGCCACTGAAGTATACACAGTCTCAAAATCAGTGATTCATAAATGTCATTCACTGTTCTGTTCTCATATTATAAGCTGGTACCTACTACTATTTCATCAGGGGTTTTGAAAAATGTTAGTAGGTATAATAACTTTTTCCCTCTGTTATCTCAATCCCTTCCTACTAGAAATTCAGTGGATTGCTTACAGAATTCTGAAAATCTTTCCTGTTTTTTCTTCCTTAGAAGAGTTTTTTTGCACAGCAGCAATCTTTCCATACAATTTGCACTGAACTGGTTTTCAGATTTATTCTTTCTCATCTGAAATTATTATTGATGACAACAGTCTTTTGCTTAAAGTTTTTTAGCTCTTCCAACTTTCTACTAATAAGCCAAAATAGAAGAAAGCTTTCTGAAAGACGCCTGGATATCTAAGCAAGTGGAAACACCCTAATTCAAATTTCTGACATCAACATAAAATCCACAAAACATACTGTATTTCTTCTATGTTATCAGGTCTCTCACTAGGTGCTATTGCATGAGGAGACTAATTCTGATCTTCAAACTTGTCTTCCCTCTGAAGCCAGGCACTCACAAGACACACAATTCTATGTCAGTGTTGCAGAGTGTACAAATCTTTTCTGACTCCTGGCCAAAGTGTCTCCCACACAGCATTAGCAGCAGCGTCACTAAGCCCTCGCCTAACTCTCATGTGCCTTTTTTTTTTTTTAATTCCATCCACAAATAAAACTAGAGTGAGCAGGGAAAATTCAAGTGCATCACATCCACAGCAATGTCTGCAGTGTTGTGTTCTCTCTTAGAGGATAATATAAATGCATACTAATATGCATCTTTTGGCACAAGCCTCACTATGCTGTTTTTCTTCTCTCCTGCCCCTGTCTGCCCACCAAACCAGCTCAGTTATTTTCTTACACTTTCATAGATAACACAGAAAAATATTTTGTTACAGAACACCTGAAGCATTTTTCTTCATGCAAAAATAAACAATGGTAATTTGGAGGAGAAACACAAAAGGGTTATCAAAATGTTAAGAAAAACCCAAGCAATGCAATTCAACTTCAAAGGGTAGATGCTGCAGTATTTTATGGATGGAGAAATTACAACGATGTACCAAAGTTATCTGTGTATTTCTTGCTTCCGCAAGACAATGAAATCAGAGAAAACAGAAACTGTACTTGATGTTGTCACATAATTTACTCGTATGGCAAACCCTCTTCTTTGAAATTTATCTGACTTGCCCATTCAGATTGCAAACTAGCCTGGGCAGGGATTTTCTGCCACTTTGCATCTAGAAAAATACAGTATTTCTGCATTAAAATAACATGAACAATGTTTTACACCTTACAGAGCACACATGCTTACAGAGCATGGGGTCTCTATAAATATACACATATAAATTTCGTTATTGGTGAAGCTATAAAAATAGTTTATATATGTATATAACACATACATAATCAGTGCAGATAACTACAGATAAGTAACTGTAGGGAAGACAGCCCTTTTGGAGAAGGCCAGATACTGCAGGTAAATAACGGATATAAAATGATAAAAAAGAAGAGATTATACTTATTTCCTTAGCTTATGCTTTGGACAAGGCATATAGAATTTTTTTTATTTATCTTTCAATCTATAAAGCTGGATATCTTAATTAGCCGATAACTCAAAGATTTCAAAGACGTGAGAAAGCACAAGAGACACTTTTATTCTAGAAAAATATAAATTAGGCAAGAATTACAATGCTGCCCAATAAATATGAAATCCAGTAACACTGGAACTTTCCAAAATTAAGAATGTTGTATTCCCTTTTAGCTAAACCCCTCTATTTCCATACCCCTGAAGTTGCATACTAGCACAGCTTAAACCTGTCAGAAAAATTAATATTTGCCCTTTCTGCAATGTAAATCAGATCAGAGACAGTAATATGAGACAGAAGTAAAAATGTTTGTTTGTGCACACTTATCTAACATTGAGATGATATAACTATATATGATGTGAAGAATGCTATCACAAAGATAGCAAATGTATCATTTTATTTTATTCAGACAGGTATTTCAAATATATATGAGACCTCAAATATACACATATTTAAATAACTCAACTAAATGACTCAGCTGAATTAAAGATATGTTGTGTAACAGGAAAAACTACTAGGCAAACTTCCTGTAAAGATAACCATGAAATTTATGATAACAAGATAAAATACTATTTATCACTAACATTCCTGACAATGTTCAAATGGTAACTGGGACATAATGAAGCCTTTTTCATTAATATTTGTAATTTAAAAAAAAAAAAAAATCCATAAACAATAACAGCAATAATTTCCCAAGAGTCTAGACTAAAGGAGGTAGGTGCCTAATCCTCATTTTATTGTTTTGGATTTGGGTGCCCAAATTCTATTTAAATTTCTTTAGAAATAACATCTTTGTAGATAACATCTTTACAGATTTTAAGGCTGAAAGATGTCATTATGACCATTCGAGCTTGGCACGCCTAAAAGACTACAGAAACTCATCTAGCAATTCTTGTGTAGAAGGTTTATTAATTTCTGCTTGAAATAAAACAGCTTATTTTAGAAGCACAACCAGCTATAGAATCTCTAAGAAGTCTTAGAGTCCCTTGCTGAACTAGTCAAATGGTGAATTATGTTGCAACAGCCATTAAAATTTCAATGCATCAAAACTATAAAGGCCGGGAAACCTGTAAGGGGGAAAAACACCCTACGCTCCAGTAAACTGGACTCTTGCATTATTCCTTGCTTCAGAAAGGTTCTCTCTATGCTGACAATTGAAATTATTCAGGTAAACCCATTCCAAAGTATCTTTTTCTGACTTTTGAGAGATAACAGTCATTAAAAATGCATTGCCTTTTTTACAGCTTAAGATGAAAAAGATATATAATTATAATATATATAATTCATTAAAACACATATATCAGGTTTCCTTTAGTTCATTTCATTAATTTAAATAATGAAAATTGTAAATATTAATACTAGATACAGTTCAGTAAGTACACTTTAAGTGACTTGGAAAAGATCTGTTAAAAAGAGGAAAAACTACCTAAAAAAATAAGTTTTATCTAGAAGTGCTTAGTCTTAAAAGGGCTAAGGAGTTTCAGTCTGGCTTGTGTCAGAAACTTACTGGGATCCAAAGATACCAGTTCACGAAAATCAATCCAATTAAAATCCAGTGAGGGTCATGATCTAGTGTTAAGTATTAGTCCACACATAGATGGGCCCATGATCCTTAAAAATATTTGTGCTTTGCTCTCATGAAGGTCTGGTATTCCTGCTCCTCCTTGTAGCTACTGCAGTACTTACTGAGAAAGTAAGGTACAAATGTGAGGCTCCAGATTACCAAATCTCCTTTTCCCTATTCTGTCTCCAAGGCACCAGGGACGGGGATAGAGGGAAATGTTAGTTTAAATCCAGTTGGAGCAGAGAAGGAAATCGAAGTTTACAAATTCATCGACAAGTGTTCAAGCTGAAATTCTCTCACTACTGCACATTTGGAGGAAGCCCCTCAATTCTCTCAACTCTGCCTAAGAAATAAAGGTTGTGCAAGTCTGAGCCACCGGAGCTTCCCAGAAGCTGCTCTGGTCTTGAGCTTAAGGAGCTGCAGTTCAGACACTCCAATTTGCAGGGGCTCTGAACAGTGTATGTGGTTGCACTGGCCTGCACCGACAGCTGTATCAGACTCCAGCTACATGGTAGAGAGGTTAGGTGTCTAAATTTAATTTTATTTTAGGCTTCAAATTAAATTCCAAAGGTCACACCTAAAAATTAGGTGTGCCAGTACCTTTTAGATACTCAGTTATTTTTATCTCACCTACAAAAGGCTGAAAATAATACAGCAGCTTTTAAAGAGGGCAGCAGTCACTCTAAGTGCTACCTTCCAAAGTACCATAGAAACCACGCCAGCATTAATAGCAAGAGACTATTCAGTGCATATTCTAGCTCTGTGGTAAGATTTTAGGAAAGACTAGTACCACTGAGATGCATTTTTCCAGTGTTCATGATAATAACCCTCTTTTCCTAGATATTCCATAGTAACAATGCTTCCCATGTGCTTTTTTAGCATGCAAAACTTTAAAAAGAGGTGGTTACCATTCAAAGTTATTAATAAAATGAATTAAAATTATATTATCTTCTTACACCCATTGCATTGAAATATTGCAGTTTCTCCTAGTACCTTTCTATCTAACATTTCATTATAAATCAGCAGATGACAATTGCACATATACCACCTGAACAAACCATTTTGCAGAATAGGTCTTAAAGATGCAGTTAAATACAGAAAATTACATTTTGCAAATCTTGTAACATCAGATACATTGATATTCAGAGTAAATGAATCAGGATTATGGCCTGTGTGGGCTAAATACTGATTTTATTTCAGTAGTTAAGTAGCTATTTTTTATTTTCAAGATACTCCATTATCTTAAAGTTAACTATTCAATACCGAAGGACCTACTTCTTCAAACATCAATTGTGCAGTATTTTTCTTTACTGGGTAAAAAGTCTGAATTTCCTTAAAATTTTAAACATTTACTCAGTGTTACATGAGGGAAAATAGATTTTTTTTTTTTTTTTTTTTTTACATTTTATATCCACTTGTACCAACTATAAATGACTGTAGAAGGAGTAAGGCAATTTAAAAAAACCCAACCAAACAAAAAACTTCCATATAATCTCAAACCTAAAAAAAAGTAATCTGATATTTTTTAATACTGAGGTATTTACTGATAATGTTTAGATTCACTGAGTCAATAACAAAAGTGTACCTTCTTTGTGTACAACAGCTTCTATATTTTCTAATCTAGAGAAGCTGTGACACTATAGCTCTAATTTTTCCCAATGTAGAAAACATTTGTGTGCAAAAACCTTGATTTATTATTGACTTAGATGGATTACCAGGCTGTGCTTCCTTCTTTAGCCTTGAACAAAGGCTAAAGTTCATGCCTTCACTGAGTAGCAGATGTTCATGAAGTTTGACCTACTGGGAGAGGAACGTGAACATGAACTCTAACTTCAGCATATTTCATGGTTAGACATGTACTTGACAAAGCCACTTCCAAAAACCCCAACAAAAATAAAATATTATTTCACATGGGTCTGATACAAAGTGTATAGTTCACTTTTTATTTACCCAAGATAGAAAAATGTGCATTTCTGGCCTTCTTGCTTTTCTAATTCCTGTTTCAGTATAATAGATTTCTAACAGCTCTTTGGGGAATGTATCACTGGTTTGCTTGGCGACACAAAAGAATAGAGCATCATTATAAGCATTTCAGATTTCCAATAAGCTAGATATAATGAAAGGCTGCTGCAAGATTAGCTCTTGCCATTCAACTCTGAAAAATGGCAACAGTCCCACCAGTGTTGAAGACTAGAGGCAAGTAATTCAGTAACAGAATATAATAGTATAATTTTATACCAACATGTCAGATTTAAGCTAAGCTAGAGATAATTAGAAACTGTTATAAGATTAGCACTTACCATTTAACATCAGAAGATTGTCAGTCCCCGGATGCGGATAACTCAAGCGACCTTAAAAGAAAACAAAAACCAAAGGACACAACAAATGCAGAGGTTTTAGCTATTATGATAGGAAAAAAATAATGAAAAAATCACTGCTTAGAATTTAAATTGAAACACTATTTCCAGTTTGCCTAAGGGAAATAAAGAGCTAATATTTAACTCCAAGCACATTAACCAACAATACCCTTGACCCAAGTTAAAGCTGACAAGAACAGACTTCTTAACCTTAATTCTCTGGTCATAAGATCCGCAGTGTGCTTTGGGATCAGCTCCAATAGGATAAAGCCACTTTTTGTTTCATGACACCCAGAAATAGTGCTGACTGCTTTAGTCTTCTCTTTCACAGTGACTGTGAATAACTGTACTATGCACATTGCTTAACAGAATGGCATTTCTACACTTTAGTACTTCTCCACTGAATCAATTTAAGAAAAATCATGTTAATAGGAATTAAGGCATTAAAATTTCATTAACTGACTTATGACTGCATCTTGATGTATTTCATATAATCCTTGTATGTAATATTTTTCAGTAAGTCCAGCAAAACTAGAGTACTCATTTATCTACAGAATCAACAAAATTAAAGAGTACAACAGACAACATTTCCAGCATTTTAAACTGAATAAAAATTACATGAAAGCCTTATATCCTGACATTAGAAATTTTTGACAATTTCATTTTACTACATTTGTGGCATTCTGCACTTCAATAGTTAAATGAATGGCTTAAAATGCACAGCTGAAGTGTCTGTTCACTACAAACTCCTTTTTATTAAAGGAGACTTTTTCTGTTTACAGGAAGTAGCAAACATACCAGTAGTGCACACTGACCTAGAGAGACGTTTACAATAGCTGCTGTGTTCAGAACAAGTGTGTTTTAATGTGAAAAAACCTACATTGCCATCTACCTCACTATTCAAACATGCTTGCTTATAATCCAAAACATATATAAAAAAATACTGTGACTTCAACATTTAAGTATTTTGGAGGAAATGAGAATGCTTGTGGAGGCATAAAGAAGAATCCAGTTGGGAAGCAATGGGCATTCAGAACTCACACAGGTTTCAAGGGTAATATGTATGCAGACGGGTTGCAATAAAAAGAACCCACAGGTGGAAAAGAAGTAAAACACAAATCAACAATCTATGTATTAAGGCTGTCTAACAATTCCTATCATACACTGTTTTCTCCCCTACTGTTGATAAACCCATGAGTTTAGCAGCAAGACTAGAAATTTCTTGAAACAGTAGTTCTGAGTCCTAAGGGATACCTTTGGGGATAAATAAAAACTAGTTTTGTTGAAAGTGTGTAAATAAGAGGGTTTAAGTTTTGCTCTTCTCCTTTAAGAAACCAACAAGGTAATTTCTTGTTAAAAAAAAAATTGAAAAAATACACACTGTGAACTCAAAAATAACAAGATTAAGATGATTTAGGAAATTTTGTTCAGCCTTATTATTTACAGGCAAAACCACCTTTATACAGCTATGTACTATTCCTCTTCCCACAGATTTCGTTACTGTAAGAATGGATGGTATCAGAACACCTGCAGATTAGGTACAAGCTATTTGCTGTGGAATTTGGAAGTGCAGAGAAAGCACTGAAAGGCAAGGGCAGGCTCCTGGGAAAGGGCAGATGAATGTCACCCAGAAGGACTCTGCTCTCTTCTCTAAGTCTTACAGAATCTTTGAGCAGGCTTAGGCAAGACAACAAACAAAACAAAAAAATATTTGTAGGAACCTCTGTTTTCATGTTCCTTGTCTCCAAGATGTCCAGTTTTAATACATAAGTCATTTTTTTCCTGTCATACTGAACATTTACAGCTATATCTAAATGTTTCTGCCCCTCTAGCAATGCCTGCTGGTAAAATAGGGAAAGAATTGGAACAAGGCATCCTTAAATTGCAGTTTGGGAGCTGCAACTAGTTTGCTCAGCCTGGTATCTAAGTCACTGTTACACTTCTTAGTTCTTTGGTCTATATACACGTTTGTGTAACAGAAAGGACTTCACAAGATCAGTGTCACTACCATGTTTATATATGGTGCTACAGAAATACTTAAACAATATGAGTTGTTTCTTGTAAATCAGAATGTTGCATCTATCTAAAATAACAAAAGAAATCATGAGACATTATTATCTCATCTTAGACCACAGATTCGAGAAGGTTTTTCTCCCTGTCTGTATACATTTATCTTGCTTTCCTATTCACCAAGAGAGACAAAATATATTTTTTTTTCTGCAATGACTACAGAAATAGGTCAGGTTTAAGGCCTAGCAGGAGAGAGACGCTCACCAGTGTCAATACCTGCAGAGGAAAACCTGTAACAAGATATAAACCTAGATTTTTCTATCTCTGGTTCCGCATTCTTGTGCTTTTTTCCCCTCTTATAGCTTCACAAATACACTGCATCTGAAACACAGACACCAAGCTGAAATAATGAAGCACTTCTCCTTAAGTGGCAGGAGAGAATGCACCAGGGGGCTGGCCCTACCACTGCAGCATCACACTCGTTCTTGCTGTTGGGGAGATGAATTTGCTAACTCAGATAATAAATGACTGGAAGGCTAGAAAGGAAAATGAGTAACACAGTATTCAGTATATGCACTGCTGTACTGATACATCTAAGTCTTATTCACATGATAATTTCAATGAAATCATGCTTTATATTACTGCATTCTGAAGACTTTAACACCTGGTTGAGTACTTGGACTTACAATTTTAAAGACATTTTTAACACAGAATGTTTGCTTACTTTTTCAAAATACCATTGACTGCTGTTTGGTACCTTAACACAAGTTCTTATCCCTCAGATTAATCTGTTGCAGCAAAATGCAGTGTTTTCTAGAGTGTCTACCTGAATTTCATGATGAATTTCATGATTCATGCATGGAACTGGTTTCAAGATTGATTTTAAACAGAGCTGAATCACATTATTTTTAACAGATTATTCTAGTTAAATGGACATTTACTATATTAAACCTCACTTAAAATATCAGTATATAAAATACAGAAGATGGGAGCACCATCTTGTAACAGTTTATTAGTTTAAAATCAACTACAAATTAGTTAGAAAATATCTAATTTTTAAATAATACACTTATTCAACTTATTCCATTCCTGAGAAAGGAAGAATAATAAATTCACTATCTGTCTACAGAACTTATCTACAGAATCTGTCTACAGCATCCAAAATTTTTAACATGCTGCTATCTAGAACAAATACAATGCCTAATATTAATATTGTATACCATAAAGATCATATTTCAGAAATTCTCTCTGTGCAATCTTGAACTTGCAACTTCATCATTGTTACCACTAATAATAATTCTCATGTATCACATCTAAATTCAAACTAGTATTGCTAAGGAGAAGCAGGTATGTTTGACATTCTTATGCAACTACAGCTCTATTAAATTTAGCCCCCTCTTCTTTGTCTAAATGTAATTTATGTTAACAGAACAGTCTGGTGTGTATTTCTCACAATGAATTCTTCTGTAAGGCCAGAAAAAAGTAAAATGCTTGCAAATAAATTTTGGTGGGCCACTTTATCCACTAAATCCAATTAAAAGTCTTGCTAATCCAAACCATGAGGAAAGAGTAACCAACTCAGTTTTAGCTACATTTCTGTGATCTCATGTTACTAATGCAGGCACTGGCAGTTTAAATTTTTGTAAACTTCTTGCATACAGCTGAAGTCGCAATTACTCACTTTGATTTTAAGGCAGATTCACATTGGAAATGCATATTTTCTCCTCCTATTTAACAAAATTGTTGGAGGAATCCCCATCTATTAAAACATTTGGGATAGATTTAAGTATAATGATTGCTTTAAACATTGCTGACTCACAGACTAACAAGTTCAATGTCAAACACCCCCCTCTATTCCCCACCCATTTTTTAAAAAAAGTCTTAAATTGGCTGTATGAAGAGAGTGGGAATCACAAATTCCTTTCCCGTTTTCCCTTTTTCAAGAGATCTCCTGATTAGAAGAAAAAAGGCTTCCAAGCTCAGCTTTTCCCAGTAACAGTGAATGGCTGAGGCTCACAGCAGTTTCAGACAGTGCAGTTTTTGCAGTCAGTGTAGCTAAGACAACAGCACAAAGCCGTGTTTGGACAACACCTAGTTACAGAAAGCCTAGCTGCTACATTTTCCAGCGATTGTGTATGAATTATGCAAGTCATAATGAGGTCAAATGGGTTGTCTTTGATAGTCCATCTATTTAGACAATTCAGTCAATCAATCTTAAATACATTCTTTTATCTGGAAAAGTTTCTATGGCAGACAGAGGAAACAATTTGTACAATTTCAATGCCTTTTATATGACTAAGAGTGAATTTTTTCCTTCCTAGGTTTTTTTCATCCTCAGAAACTCTTTTCTGGGCACAATTTGAATTACTCTAGGAAGAAATTGTGCAGCTTTAAACTTTAGAGCTTCATAATGCAAAATAAAAAACAAATGTCTTTGAAAAGTTTCCATATGCAAAAACAGCAAATGTTCTCTACTGTGTTGCTGAGTCACCAATGCTTTTCTTTTTGCTTCACTGAGCATGCACCAGCAGGTTGCTTTTAAAAGAAAGATGTCTAACTGCTGAAAAACTCAACCCATTTAAAGGGAAAATAAACCCCAAGATAGACTTCTAAGTGCACCAAGTTATCTTCCCCCCACAAATAAGCAAAGTAATACTCTTCTACTTTAATTTTTTTAACAGCTGTACAAAAAATATGTTTAAGTTTGCTAATTTTTTTTTTGCCCCTCATGAAGAAACAGAAAAAAAAATCCAACATAAATATAAATAATAATAAATATAAATAAAAATAATATTCCTTCTTGGGACTCTTGCTAGTTTAGCTATGGCTATTTCAAATTAAGAATATTCTGAGTTGGAAGTGACTGACAAGGATCATCAAGTCCAACTCTTGAGTGAATGGCCCACACAAGGACCAAATCCACACCCTTGGTGTTCTTAGCACCATGCTCTTATCAACTGAGCTAAACTCAGGGTCAGTTGGTCAGGATACAGCAATTAATTGTAAATTAAATACAGTATCGGTACTCTTGCCTTCCAAAAGATAAGCCCTTAAATTACAAGGAAAATGTCATAATCTTTACTAGAAAGATGTTTAAAACAGATAATAAAGTCTATTAAATCACCTCAGTATTATAGATATCACAAATAAAACTTAACCACCACTTTTAAGCTTTCACCATAATCTGTTTTAGCCCAAATGCATGGACTTTCCTGTTTCTTGACATCAAGATGCATTGGTATTCAGGGGAGGATAAGGGGGGAAAAAAATCCAAGTACACAAGTGGTATGTCTGAAGAGTTATACTAGAAATACTGTATTTCAGGTTACCAGTATTGTAATTCTTCTCTCAAAATTGTTTAAAGTACTATTAGAAGAATAAAAAGGGTGTTTAAGAACAATAATATAAAAATGAATTCATCTACCTTCACATTATATTCCATTGGAATGGAATGAATGGGGCAATCTTAAACATTACTGAAGGTCTTGTTATGAAATATATTTCAAGAAAGCTGCATGGGAAAGATTAGTTTTAATATGATCAGTATTTCTGCTGCAATGATTAGTGAATTCAAACATCTACTTCCTATTACCCTACCTTGAATACACCTTATTGAAAGCTAAAAATTACTTTTCTTTTGATCATATCTGCTGTAATGACTAAACTTTGTCTAAGTGAAGCCAAAACTATGCAAGTACAACCAATTTTTTGGCAGGCATAAACTTAGTTTTCGGTGAATCATATTTGGGATAAAGTTTTTTTTTAGTTCATGAAAGCAAAAGTGGTGAAATTTGACTTCCTTCTAAAATGGATCTCAACATGCAAAACTGCAGCTAGTACACAGAGTGTCTGTTCTGCATTGTGCAAAATCTGAGACAAGATGCTTAGTCATACTCCAGATATTGTAAGCAGCTAAATCTGAAACACGTGCTTAAAATTCCAGGGACTTTCACTTTACTGCTGTGATCAGATATAAAAGATGCATTGTTTTAGTGTGCTTGGATTTACTTGAAAACTTGTCATAAAAATATTCTCTAGTTACAAGATACTCCTTAGTGACAACTAAGCACATCATAGTAAGAACAACAAATAATAATAATCCTAATCTTGTGCATTATGCAAGCATGATGGATTCTTAGGTAAATGTTAGATTTTCTGTGGTGAGAAGAAAAGCCACAGAGACTGATATAACCAAATTAGTGTTTCATGGTTAGCAGAAAAAAAAAAAGTTTAAAGTTGCTCAGGAATTACAGAAATGAGAACTAATGTTGAATAAACAGAACAGGGTAGAGAACTAAAGGGCTGTTTTAGCATGAGATCCCTTCTTCCCATTTTCAGTCCATAAGAAACATTTCTCATGCCTTACTGTTAATATAATAGCTGCTGCAGCTGAAATTACTTCCACAGAGAAAAAAATATCTTATTCAATCAATTTAAATAACAGCACACAATTACTCTATTTAAATTCAGTTGGCGTGTGCATTGTTCTCTGGCACTCAAACAGAGAAATGGGTTTCCTTTGAATTCATCACTATCTATGGCTTCCATCTGTTTTAGCTCAAACATAAAACTTAGCAGAATTTTCACTGCAAGAGGATGATGATGAACCTGTCAAAAAAAATTAAAAATCTCTTAACTGTAGACCAACACCCTACACACATGTCCCTAGAAAGCACAGACAGAAACAACTGAGTTTTTAAAATTGCCTATGTATGAACCAAATACACTTTAAAACCTTAAAGCTTTGTCTTATCTTAATCTCCACAGAAAACTGTTATTGGAAATACACAATTTTCAGCCACTGTATCGTAATGAAATACAAAGAGATGAATAAAAATAAAAGTTGGTCTTTTCTGCACTCTCTGTGCCTCTGAAACATCTTCTGTGTTATAAAGCCAAAATGAAAACAGGATGATGACAGGAGGAACAGAGCAACCGTTTCCATTTGTCATGTCAGCATGCACAGGAAGAAGTAACAGACTGGTTTTCAGCAGTGTGAGAGGTGCCAATGACAGTTCATTACAACAGAAGACTTGCATTCTCTAACTTCATTCTTAACAGTAGGTTTCAGACAACCAAAGAAATATTAGTCACCCCCTGAGTGTGGCAAATAGAAGCAACAATTGGAACGGGGATGGTACACCGAGGCACCTCCTTTGATGAGATATGAGTGCTTTTAGTTCAGCTGTTTCAAATCGTTTGTGTTAATATTGTTTTGCAAATATGTAGAATAGACAGAAACTGAACTTAAGAATGGACTTAAATGACAAACTTGCTAAAACTGGAATTAATTCTTCATAGACAGTAAGAAAGAGGACATCAGGACATTGAGATTTTCAGCTTGGGAATAAACCCCAAACTTTCGGCTGAATATTGTAAATCTTAAAATACTATTACATGCTATCTGAATGCTACAGGTCTTCCAGATGATTACACAGATCTTAAGAGAACCATAAGCAAATCCTAGCAAGGTGTCCTTTAAATTGGGAGAACACAGGCCCTTATTTACTAATGCAATACATATTAAGACTAGGAGCCCCTAATGAATAGAGAATGGATGGGAGTAAATAATTCTGCAAAAAGAAATAAGTAATTTTTGATTGGTTTGTTTTTTCCAATTGTTTCAATATGGAGATTTAATTTCTACAAAGCAAGCCTGAAGTCTTAGATAATTCTGAAGTTAAATTGTGTTAATTTAATTAGAACACCACAAATGAAGTAACATTTGATCAAGCCAAATAAAATAGCTTGAGTTCCCTGCCCTGATGTTCAGCAGTATACACCATCTGAGAAAGTATGGTAAAACAGAATTCACAGTGAGTAAATGTACAGTGAATAGAGGAGTTAAAACTGAAGCTAGCTGTATGCTAATTGTATGCTTACTGCTGTGACCGGGTAATTTAACAGAGTCCAAAAAGGTAAGAAGAACTAGCACTTAAAGCTTAGTGTATTTCTGGACTTCTTCAGATTGGGTGTATTATTACCCTCCAGGAGCTTTGAAAAGATACTTGAAAGGATAAAACCTGATTTTATCAATGGACTAAATTTCCTTTTCAGATTCCACTGCAGAGAAAGGGAAAATTAACTGGCTCATACTGGTTAGTAGTTTGATTCCCCTCGCACCCTGTTTTGGCTACCTCTAACAGAACAATGTGTCTTCACAAATTGAGGCAGAATTTTCTACAGCAAATCAAGAAAATTTCAAATCAAACAAACTAGGAATTTCTTGGGGAAAGGATGGAGGGGGAAAGGAGAAAAAAAAATACGAAAACACTAAAACTTCTTTTAAACAACTGCAAATCAATGATTTCAATAAAAAAAACAGCGTAAGATTGACCTTTCATGTGAGTGAGAAAAGAATTCATTTGCTATTTTAACATGAACCTAGAATCTAAATTAGCAATCAGTATTCATTCAAATATGCAGAATGGATGACCCTTTTTTCTTTATTTAGCATAACAACATACCTTTAAGTGGATCATGCTCTGCTCTCATAATGTCAATAAGGGAGTTTTCCAAAGAGTGCATATTCAGACTGTCATACATTCTATTTCGATCCTAAAAGAAAACAGAATCCTTAGTACTGGAATACAAACTGTAGTTTAACAAGAAACTTGAAAGGAAGACAAAGGTTCTTTCTAAAGGCTGTTCACTCAGAAACTCTGGAGATGGACAATGATACAAAGTAAGATCTGATTAACAGTAAGTCTCACAGCATCCAAATATAAAACTCAAGATGCACTGCAGAGAACTCTGCAGTGTATGCACTTTGACAGCCTGTGATTGCCTGTTTCCTCCAGAACTGCTTGAATCAGTTCTAGTGATCCACAGCAGAGTTATGCATTAGGCTGATTAATGAAGGAGACGAATGTCTTTAAGAGCTCAATTTCATTTCATGCACAAGTTAAATAGAAAGCAAGGTGGGGAACTACAGGACAAGAAGGACAGTCACCTCACATAAAAGAAAACACTTTTGTGGTGCTTGGCTAAGTGCCTGGCATGGGCCTGCAGCCCCTGCTGAGGCTACACTGGTGGCTTCAGGGTGATTTAGCTGAGACTCTTTACATACAAAGACTTGAGTTACAAATGGTCAGCGCTAAGTGGTTAAAGGGTGCAAAATTAAAGCTACGCTATGAAAAAGAAATGTTGCAAAGCTTACTAATAGATTTTCATCCTTATAGAGGACAACCTTTTTTGCACATAAATATTAAGAAGTTACCATACTGTCTTACAAATATTTTCACTGCAGGTAATAAAAAGTTATTGTACCATAAATATTTTCCACATTTTTTTTTTTTTTTTTTTTTCCTAAAACATTTTCTCCCATTTTTCCAATACATTACNACCTAAGACATTTTCTCCCATGTTTCCAATACATTCAAGTTACAGAGACAGAAGAAAGATAACTAACTACTTTGGTCTTTCTGGGATACCTTCAGAAACTGGAAATACTTTGTGTAAAATCATAATTTCTTCTACTGGCTAGACTGCACTGCACTTGAAGAACTTAAGACATTACAATTATGCCTTAATTTTACTCGTCTTCTCTCTGTCTGCACCATAGTAATTCCACAGAGCAGTATGAAATACCACACACACCCCATGACTGTTAAACTCCCTGAAGATGCAGCCATCCACTTAGTAGGCATATAAGGGACACAGAAGGTATCTGAACCACATTCAGCAGAACTTAGATTCATTTTAAACTACATCCCTCAGAAAGCAGATACTCTTCACGCTGGAGGAATAAAAAAACAAGCTTTGAAACAGAGGTTTTCTATGAGTCTGTGACTTATGATCAGCTTTGCAAGACAAGCCATGATGAAATTAAGATTTTACTTTCATCTTTCTTAGAAAGTTTAGTCAATGCTGGTATAGAGAGAAGCCTTTTTTCCAGCTCTCTCTCCACCAAACAACTATAAAGAGTAATGGCATCCTGTTGGGTAAACAACCTCTTACATTCATGTGATCAGATCCTTTATTTTCTTTCTGGAAGGCCTGAGACAATTTTAATGATAAATTTAAAAAGTAGGTTTCTGTTGTCTCCTGCCACATCCCAGACGAAATGTCAATGACACTTTGTGAGGTGATCTTCAACCCTTGTTGAGTGCCAACAAGTCACCAGCACTATTTTAGTTCACAGCAGCCTTTATTTTGGGACTGGCTGGCTTTCATTCAGTTCTCTAGATGTCCTGAGAAGCACTAGAACGAAACTGAAGTGACTAATGTGCTTCCATGCCCTTACAGGTTTGTTTCTCAAGAGGACAATGAAAAGAACCTGCTTACCACAGCAAATCTGCTTTCTATAAAGGTGTGAGTGGTGCTAAAGCTGGATCTGTTCCCTACTGTCCCTGAGAACTCAAAAGGTATCTTATCATGATTTTCAATGAAGTCTTACACTCAGCTTAAGGCAATATTTGGTAGGTAGTAAGTACTCTTGCAAAACACCGTGCTGAGTAAACAGAAAACATGCTTTGCTACCTCTGCAGCTGACAGGGGAAAAGAACTAGTACAGAAAAAAATTGGATGGAACTGTATGTGTGACGTTTTATCTTTGTTACAGGTTCACTACAGATTTTCTTAATTATTTTTTGATCATTGTTACATACATAGATGTTGAGATAATGTATGACTATCTGGAAAACATATGAGATAACACATAATTTATTATAAATTATTAGACTTAACAATGCTGTGGAGAGCAGAAGCCTGTTAAATAAAGGCTCCACAATGGTTAATTCCTAAAACTGGCCCACTTGGTCCTGGAGCTTACAGAGGGATAGAAAAATAAAACACGGGACCTGTTTGTGATTAATTTGTAAACTGCTCCACTGGGTGACATGGTGAAACGATTCTAACTTCACCCTTGCATCATTCTATTTTGCAAGTCCTGTGTATCTCAAGTGAAAGGTCTTGCGCTGCTGGAAGCAGAAGAAATAATAAACTTTTCCCCATCATTTTGACACCTTAAAAAGTTCATGTTTATAACACTTCAATAAAAAAAATAAAAAGTTTGTTTCCTTGAACTGTATTACTTAATTTCTGACAGTGGAAACATATAATAGGCAGGCAACTCACAATATAAAAATGTTGTGAATAGACTAAAGAAAGGCAGGATTTAAGTATGGGAATTGCATTCTGCTATCCCACCACCCACACACCACACTATCCACCTGTGAATTTGGGTAATACGTTGGCAGTCAGTGCTTCAAACTTTTAATCTCTATTTCAATTCACACTGATTAACTGAATGCTACAAAGCAACATTACCTGAAATTTAACTATACCTCAAAAGGTGTAAGTCATTCTTTGGGTACAAGGTTCACTTTAAATCTTTGTGCAAATAGGCTTTTATAATGCTAACACACTGCTTTGAGCACCCCAAGTATGTACATCATATCTGGAAAGAGACCAGTTATCATCTATGAAATTATGGAGCTTTCATTTCAAAGCAGAACTTAAAAGTATTTCAATAATGTAGGTTACACATCAGCAAATATTTTCTAGAAAGCTCTTTTAAAAGGGGATGATTCTACTACAGCATGCTCTACTACATTAGAAAACTTCCATTGTGGTTTTGGCCAATTTTTGGGACAAAAAGTACCACCTCTGAACATGACTGTACTACTAGTTCTCCACACATGTGGAAGCGATCCCAAGAATTAGGACTACCTTTAGTTTCTGTATTTCAACACAGCTGAGAAGCAGTTATCTTTAAAAACAATCTGGAACTATCTCTAAACCAACATGGAAATAGTTCTAATTCTTGGGACTACTTCCATGTTGTTTTAAAAGTAGATCCAGGTTGTTTTAGGTTTG
Source organism: Scytalopus superciliaris (assembly GCA_013400415.1). NCBI lineage: Eukaryota > Metazoa > Chordata > Aves > Passeriformes > Rhinocryptidae > Scytalopus > Scytalopus superciliaris. Next base: position 102,363 of record VXBX01004069.1, read on the forward strand.
TTGCTTCTTAACCGTGTTGAAATAATGAAACTACAGATAATCAGTAGTACAAAGGTATTGATACGTAAGTGTGTATGTTAATACATGTTTTCTATCATCCTGACTCCAAAAGCACCTTTTGTCAAGGCTGAATTCCCGTAAAATATTTTGCATTTTCCTCAGCTCTGTGGCTCATCAGTTCTGTGCTAAGAAGTAGGTGAAGTCTTGCTGTGTCAGAAGGTCTGTATCTCAGTGGAATGTCACAACATAATGCCAGCTTTCTGTCCCCAGGGCTGATAGTTAATTTCTCCCAAGCACTACAAATTCTCAGGCTATCTTTCTGCTTCCTTTTAACTGCATAAACATTTGAATCCCACTTTACCCACCTTTCCAATACCAGAATCACAACTGCACTCATATACAGCAGAGTTGAAAATGTGGCTTTGGTATAACTGCCTACAGATTCAGACCTATATGGCTAAGTGACAGACTGTCACCTCCACTTAAAGTTAAGGCTGCATAAGAAAGTTTACAGAAGAGTGACAATTATTGTCCGAATTTTTACAAATGTACACAGTATAGGAGAAGTACAAAGCATCCTTCCCATGGAGGAGTGCTAGGACGAGCTTTAGACAACGTCATGCAAAACACATCTACAGAGTGTGCACTTCAGAAGTCACCAAGCCATGCATCTGAATGTGCATGGATGGGAGGAGGGCAGCTTTCTCTGAAGAGCAAATTTCAATGCTAAACTGCTGAACAAATAATTTTTCTTGGCACACTCTATTTAGGACTTCTAAATATACCCATGCAATTTATGCAAAGATTATCCTGTTTGAGCTTTTGCAGAAACTCAGTGCAGTCACATCTCAAAGCTTATATATTGTCATTTATACATAAAGCAAATACAAAGACAGAAGCTATTAAATGGTGAACAGTTTTGCTAATCTTTAACTACAAACATTAAAAATAGATGTTCATAGTTAGTAAGTTTGACAACTTTCAATTTTGGACACGTGCTTTAAACTACTGACCTGCAGAACCACTTCAAATCAAAAATTAGGCTCCTAACATAGGTATTTAAATCAGTAAGTGCTAGTATCTTTCAAGATATGACCTTCTACATGTCCCTTCATATCCTATATAAATACAGCATGCAATGGGGGCTGAAGACAAAAGTTATTAAGCTTCTAATCAGTTTCAAATACAGTCTCAGTGGGCTGCAAAAAAGACTCTGTAATTTTGACCTTGATGAATTAGCTGACTTTGTTAAAAGCCAAATTCCAGAAAAATGAAATTAAAACTGACCCTTGAATAAAAATGTGCTCTAAGAGTAGAAAGCAACAACTGATTTTGTAATGAAGTATCCAGACTTTAAAAAGTACCTGAATATAGTATTCAGTATTAAGCATAGCAGTAATAACCTAACAATTAAGCACATTTTGTATTCTAAATTATCATCCCTGCTAACATTTAAATTTCAAGTCATTCTCATTTTAGTGAGGCCATACTATAAACATAAGCCCCTTGTTGAAACCAAACTAGTCCAAATGAGAAATTTAATATGAAACCCTGTAACAATTACAACTTTAGCTCTATAAAAAAAGCAAGGAGGAGGGCTGAAAGTAGACACATGTTTCTTTGGTTACTTTTCACAGTGTCATTAGTGGTAAAGATGAACTAAAGATGTCTGGTAGACATTTGTGAATGGTCAGACTGACAACAAAGTGTTTTAAAGTTAAAATAACACAATCAGCTATGTAAACTAGCCAAACTGAGCCTAAAATGTGCCAAGAACAGGTCCTGTGGCAAAGACACACCTACTTCCCAGCTACATAAGCATTTAAAAACAAATGAAAAAAGTCCCAACAGCATATACTGTATCCATACAGGAGTACTTCAGCTCAAAAATATATTCATAAATTGGAAACAACCGCACACATTATGGAGGTGATTAAAGTCTTGGCAATCTTGACTTATGAGGAAAATCTAGAAAATTTGTATGCTAATAGTTTCAATGACATAGCTAAAGGGACAATGAGACATTTGAAGGGGAAGTTGTTATTCAAGTTTTGGGTTCCTCGCACCCCAACCCCCCACACCTAGAAGTATCTACACTGCCTTGAGTACTTAAATGCAAATACATCAGCACATATGGTAAATGTACTTTTGGATAGATCTTAGGTGAGAACATATTCATTTTGACTCAGAGAACAACCGTGCTTTGGCAGACAGAAGGAGGTGAGATGCGCTACTCAGTGCACACATCACTGCTACACTTTCATGCTGTTAAATATTTTGCTGAATTTTCCTAACTCCGATTTTGTACTGTATTAATAGAATGAGCTGTATAACTGAAGCAAATTTAAACAGTGGGAGAAAAGTCTTGGTTCATATGAAACCATAAAAATACTTGTATGGTAAGCTCCACAAACCTCCCACTAATTGATTTCTTTGAGTCATTAATCTGTACAGCTCCTAATACTATTTACTCAAAGGTTGCGATCCTGAAGTTAAAAGCATGGCAGTAGACTGGTTTTCTCAGTTAGAGATATTCCCAGTATGGTCCTCAAACATCTCATTTTGTGTGTTATTTAATCAGTCCCAGGCAATCAATCTACTGCACTTAAAAAATCCCCAAACTCTTCTGTGGCAGTACTGCCCTAGTAAAAATAAAATCGTAAAGCCTGGCTTATAAATCACTGTTTGGACAATTACACTAGTCTGAAGACTAAGAGAATTTAGAAGCTAAATACTCCCAACTCCTTCAAGTTTAAAGATCAGCTGCCAAACACTCAGCACTTCTGAAGAAACAGGCCACATATTTAGGGGTCTAAACATGGCATTAAGAATCCAACTTTAGCAAGTTGCTCTTCACCTAATATTCACTGGTATGTGTATCACCTAGATTAGCCATTTAAACTATTAAGCTCTATTAAATTGTACTGAAACTGTCATACTGAAAATCTGAAATTCTCTGAATGTGATTGTAAGGCAGAAGCAACATGACAGCAGCTTAAATAAAATATCTAAAACTAACATCTGTTGTGACATGCAATCCTATTTCAAGTGATTTGCTTTCTTTGAAAACTTGAGCACATTTAAAAAATAAATAGCACAAGAAAAATCTGCATTTGTGCAAGATACTACCTTACCACACAAATCCCCAGCTGGAGAGCTATATTCAAACACAGAATAATAAAGCTCAGCTTTTAGGACCATGAACATTACACATACTGTTTGTTTGAACAAACAGGAAGGACAAATCAAGGTGAAAAACACCAAGACATGCAGTGTATTTTCATAATTCAAAAGAGACACAGAAACTACATTCATATCATAGAATGCAGTGTTTTTACTAGAATGAATAGTTGAACACTGCAGTGTATTATTAAACTGTTTAACAGGTCTTAGTAAGCTTAGTTGCAAGACAGTAAGAAAAATTAAACTTGCAATCAAAACACGGTTAGCAGACACTGCAGTTCTAAAAAAAATAAATTTAGAAATGCTTAATTATTTGCTTCATCCAAGGAATGTAAATCAAAAAAACGAATATACAAAACAATGATTTCTGTGCTTGCACTTTGGCCACATAAATGCCCGGAGCATGTTTTTTATGGAAAAACAACAGTATCAGTGTTAGAAAAACATATTTTTAGTTTTGTACCCTATATTCATGGTTTTTTTATACTTTAGATCAGGGAAAAGGAGAGAATATTCGTATTATCTGACTTCCTGAAACGCATGTAAGTGCCTAAACTGGAATCCCAGGGGCTGCGTAAGGTCAGTGCTGCCAGGTATGTTCTTCTAGAGAATTAGATTATCTAAATAAGGAGCCTAGATTCTCTCTAAGGAAAGAGAAATAGGCTCCTCAATTAAATGCTTAAGTTGTATCGTGTCAATACCTGACAAGATTTCTAACTGCTCCTTTACTGATTCTGGTACAAGGCAACAACCCCTTCCCTATATGAAGTGCCTATAATGGTGCAAGCAGTATGGCAGAACTTAAAACTTGTAGACATAATTTTTTCTTTGAAAGAACTTTACTTAATGCAGTTCATATTATCTTGAAAACTTGAGGAGGCAAAAAAAACTTCTTACAGTGAGTTCCATTAGAAAAACTTGGCTATAGGCTTAATTTGCTCACACTTAAATCAGTGTTGCCATGATGTTTAATTACTTCTACGTAAAACCAAAATAAACTAGCTTTTCAAAAATCCTGACAGATGTCCTTCATAATTTCTGTAAGGAAAAGCAACTTTGCTGCAGCTAATGTGGCCATTGTGAATTCAACACCACATGTGACATATTTCAGTTTTAGCTAGGAAGTACAGAAAATCTGCTTTCATCCCTGTAAGTAATACACGTAATTATTTATTCAGTTATCAGTAATGACATTGTCACTGGTATGTTAGTTTAATGTCAAGAAACATTATTTTAATCAGAACTGATGCTAGTTCTATAGTGGGGACCACCCATCAATGCAAACACCAAAGAATAAAGAAGTTTGACAGAGGGGCAGAGTTTCAAATTTGCATACAATTCCTTTGTGGCTTATCTTGTTTGTATGAGGTACATGTTCTTCAGAAAATGGATGAACAGCTGACACTGCTGAATGCTATTTGGATTTAGCAAAAATATATAGCATTTTTAAAAAAATGGTAGCTGAATGTTAATGATCTACACAAAGTTAGTCACGGAGGGCAGTGGCTTTTTTAAGCTGTTTTTATTTGCTACGATTGAGCTACCTAAAGTTCAGAGAAGTGCTTTGTCCCCTGCCCCACAAAATGATTACTGCCGTTAAAACAAAGAAAAAAGTATTCTCCAAAAACTGTGAACAACACAGTGTGTGTATCCAACCTGCATACTAAGATGTGCAGGCTCTGTGGAAGCCTGGAAGAAACAGGTAACTTCTACACACCCAAATGCTTTGATGCTAGACTTTCCAGACAGCACAAAAGTTAATTAGGCGTACTCTTCAGTATCTTCTGAAATTGCTACTGTATCTTTAAGAATCCTCAATCTAAATACCACAACCTTTTATGGAAGGAGACAAGCAAAGTAGGAATTAGCAAGATGGGTGTTTGACAGCACGCAATTGCCAACACAAGTCCTGATGAAAAGAAGCATGAGCTCCCAGCTCTATTTAACTTTTTCATTATGACTTGCAAAATGTAAGTCATCACAAGGAATTAATCATATAACAATAGTGTACTAACTGAAAAATATGAACACGATTTCAGTGTACCAAAGTAATTTATGGAAACATCTAGTGTTTCCACAATAGCAGTAGATAACACTGCAACCCTTCAAAGAGCATTATTTTTACTGTGTTCTGCAACTATGACTTTATACATGTCATGGAGATTTAAGCATAGACAGATCTACAGCATAAATATAGCCAAACAGGCCTATTTAACTGATGGCTCTGGTGCTCACAGGTATGACACCATCCCTTAAAAAATTCCCTAACCCCTAAACAGAAACATTAATGTGTTATAAACTGCAAGAATTTCTTTCCTATCCTACTATACATAAATGATGTAGGTTACAGTCTGACATAAAATGAGTTCATCTCTAAGACAACCAGTGTAGAAGCTTCTGAACGTTCAAGGTAATGGTCATACACACTTGTAAGGCATATTGAATGAGCAAATATATTCAAAACTTGTGCTTAGCTGCACATGAATTCTAATGTATATGTCACCACAGCTTCAACATATGATGGCATTAATATTTTTTAACCTGTTCCTTAGGCTGACATCTTTGGAACACATTTCAGTGTTTACTTCCTATTATTCTTGGAGCCCCACATTGCAAAGCATTGCCTATCTGTAATCTGTTTTCCTTTACAGAACACAGTACCTGAAGAATGCCACATTTTCCCCATCTTTCTACCCTCAAAAAAAATTATTCAACTATGATATGCCAGCTAGCAAGGCTACTTAGTGGAACCAGCCTGCACAGTATGGGCAAATCCTCTCAAGTTTTCAGGTCCAAACACAAACTCAAGAGGAAGACTTTGGCATGTCCAAAACTCCGGTTAACTTCAAGAAAACTGATGGTAACAGAGCTCACCTGGATAGAGTTGGGACATGGCCTCCTGTTCCAAATGGACCTTCACCAGCAAAATGGTAAGAAAAACAGGAACTCTAGTGGGAAAACTGGTACCAAGGAGCACCTTTTGCCATTACTACAGCTATGTAAGGATTAGATTGCTAATTTATTCAAATACAGTTTTATCAACTCAAATGTGGTCACAATTATGACAAATGAAAGACCTCTGCTAACAAGAAATGACTAAATTAATATAGGTTATTTTTCCCTTTCTTACATTTTACCAAGAGGTTACTGAGGCTGGAGTTAAGTGACTTATCTAAAGTCACATAAGATGTCACTGGAAAAATTCAGGAGGTCAATCCAGACTTTTAGTTCTAAGACACATCCTCCTGTTTAACACTTCTAAGTCACAGGGCCTCCAGACAAAAAAAAAACAAACCAAACCAAACATAAAAGGTGCTAAAATATGGAGGAAAAAGATCTCACTAACATGCAAATGTCAGCCTAGAATACCAGTAAAAGGCAAACCTGTCAAAGACTCAAGAGCCATCACAAAAGTTAGAAAGCCTATGTACAACAAGCAAACAAAAAAAGAATCCCAAGGTTTAAAGGGACCTATAAGAATACAAGCATAAGCAGAAGATACTTGCTGGATTAAACATATTTTGTTTTATTGCTTTATGGGTGCCTGCAGTTTCTATCTTTCTTGACAGTCAATATTCTTATTTAAATGTGAGAATCATATATTGCTGAATACACTGAAAACGTGAGAATTAGTTGCAATGTACGACTAAAAATAACACAGAAACACACAATTTTCAAACCAAGTATCAGGACCGCAACCACTGTTTCATTCTTGTTAAAAATGAATGAAATCAAAATGCTATGCAAGACTATGAACACACCAGGTACATACCATCCTTACCTGCAAAGGAAGGAGAGTATTACTGTTGGTGTCAGTTCGGAAAACATTATCTTCAATCCACGATTTTGGTGTCAGTGATGGAGTGGAGCGAGTAAATTTAGGAGGAGCTATGACATTACCAGAAAAGGGCTTCTTCAAAGGAGAGATCTGGTTCATAGTTCCTGGAATTCCCATGTTTCCAGTTCTACGATGGTCTCTGCCATGCATTCCTCCCCAGGATATATTTCCTGTGCTCCAGCCACTGCTCTGATTGCTCCAAGGTGACTGCTTCAGAAGAGGCTAAAAAAGAAAGATTAATTTACATTATTTTCAAAATACTTTAAGTGTTTTTCTACTTAAAAACAAATCCCCAACAAAGTCCAAAGCAACCAACCATCAAGTAAGAAATGCAGAGAGATTCCTATTAACCACTCTTTCCTGACAACATGTAACTTAGTTCAAAAAGCAAGGAAGAAAACAGATTTATAAAAAAAAAAAAAAAAAAAAGTAATTCCTACTCCCCCATGCATGCCCCCAATAAACCCCACAGTACTTGTACAAGCAATTTAGATTATCATTTTAGTAACTGGCAGCATTCTTTAAAGCTGTGCAGAAGAACAATTCCAGGGTATAAAACCATCTTACAAAAAACCCTGAGACCTGCTTACGATACATAAAACCTTCAAAGAGATCAATTTAAAAATTATTATTAAAATACCACTTATATTTACAGTAACTTCTACTCAGTGAGTAGTAGTATTTCACTTCTGTGAGTACAAATTAAAAAATTAGAATTCAAACAGTGGATTTAATTCCTCCCCAGTATTTTGAATATCATTGTCTCAGTATTACCATATAAGAGGAAACAGAGCACTGACTATTGTACAGAGAATCTGCTTGAAGAAGCTATCTTAACATTTACATATTAAAATGCATTATTCTGAAGTCACTGCTCAAATAATTTTGGAGTAATAAATCTGTGGTATTCTGCAGGGTGTACTCTGGGATACTTTTTTTTGAGGATTTTTTGTTTCCTGTCTACATGTGGTGCATCTTACACTTACCTAGAAGCACATGTACTTAACAAGTGCACTATATTCTCCAACATTAAAATGGAAGTAGTTTTTAGATGGAAGATTTTTACAGAATGGTAAGCTTTTATTCCTAAGCCACAACTTGTGCTAAAAAGTGACCTATAGTGGTTGTCATACTACCAAGAGGTGGACCCACTGAGCCCAACCGACAGTGAAGAACTGTATTTATCTTTAGAATTCTCAAATCTGACTGTTCTTGGAAAGGCTTTTTCTCAAACATAGAAATGGAGTGGGGGTGTGTGACAATTCTAAATTCAGTTAAGAGAAAACACAGTACTTTTATCTCTATGCTTAGCTGCAAGCAACCTTCTACTTGCAATTCTAGTAACTTAAAAATTTAAAGCATGTCAATACGTTATGTATTAGATAAAACAGAACTTTATGAAGATATAAGGATAAAATTATAACAACACCCCCACTGCCCCCATCCCCGGAAAACAAACCAAAAAACCACTAAAGCCATTCTTCGTCAAGTAATCAGCAAAAAATCCTATTCCATATAATTATAGATAATTATGTTGTAAAACTTGAAGACTTGGGTTGGAATTTTGGGAGAGGCAGGCACTCTATTGTGAAACAAACCTTAAGAGATAATGCCAAATGTTAACAAGCCTCTAATATTGCTAGCTATGCTGTCATGGCACTGTTGAAGTATACCTACAACTTGTAAGTGAGACAAAATTCCTGTACACCTCACTGTTGGAGAATTGCTTTGGAATTTGTTTGAAGAGGGTTATTATAGATGTTAAGGACAACTAGCTTCTAATCGTGATGCATCAGAATCAGTTGTTGGATAAGCACACTTAATGTGAGATTCGTTCTAATACAGATGGATCTCTACCGATTAAAACTGACAGGATTTAATACTAGAATGAAAACAAAAAAATAAGGGGAGGCCTATATAACTTCAGCCTTTTATAACTGAACAAGCGATTGCAGCAAGGTGGGCTTATAATGCAATAGCTGGTAATAGTAACATAGATTTGCTTCCGATTTCTTACAATATTTTATTCCAAGAAGAAACGTAAACTACCATAATAACAGTGCCGCTGCCCTCGGATAGACATTCACGCAACGCCAGTCGGAACCCGCGAACAGGCGGCGCGCGCGGTGACAGCTCTCCCACCCNNCCGCGCGCGGTGCCAGCTCCCCCACCCGCCCCCGAACCCGCCCCCGCCGGGCCGGGGGGCGGCGCCGGCCGGGGCTGTCAGGCTCATTGTTCGGGGCCGCCGCGCCCGCCGCGGGGGGACACGGGGCGCGTTCTCCGGCGGAATTCCCCGACACCGACAGGAGCCTCTGCGCTCATTTACAGCGGCAAACAGTCCCCTCTCGTCCCGAAAAAAACCCGGCGTCCCTGGGTAGCCGCGGGCGCGCCGAGGAGGGCCGGGGCCAGCGCAGGAGCCGGGGCCGGAGTGGCACCTG
>VXBX01004069.1:114062-125650 GCA_013400415.1 Scytalopus superciliaris
CCCTGCCCCTGCCCCAGCCCCAGCCCCCCGAATAAACAGCTCGGCACTGCGGGGGTACTGCTGGTACAAACGAACCTACCCCTGAAAAGACCGAAGCAAGCGCGCTCCCTTTGTGCTCTGGGGAAGCCCTAGCTCGGCAGTGAAAGGATGAATACTTGGTTGTTCAATGTGCGAGTACACGGGGGAAGTGTCATTATGTGCCTGACCTGCTGTACTTTTCTCCAGGCATCCACCCGTGCCCGGTGACAGTGAGGATGGCTGCGTTCTTGCCTGCCCCGTGGACCTTTGGTCTGACCCAGTGTAACAATTCGTATCTGTTAAACCTCTGTGTGTTTGCTGTACACATATAAAATGTAGAGAAGGGAAAACCAGTTCAGCATCCGCAGTCATCTCTGATGCAACTGTGAACCTGTGTGGGTATGTGTATTGGGGGATCCGTGCCATCCTGCAGGGCTGAGATGAAAATACGCATGCCACACAGAAGAAGAATTGATGCATATTTGTCTTTGCTGTATTATGCCTTAGCACTCCAGAATTATTCATTAGATGGGCACCTGTGTTAGGAACTCTGCAGCCGTCTGTCTTACAAGGGCTAAAAAAGCCCAGAGTGCAGACCTAAGGCCCTACAGATGATCACATGCTGAGTAAATGCTGCCGGCCAAGTAATGGTTCCTCTCTGAGTGGTGAATTGCTTCACAGCACAGTCCTTGTAAACATTAGGTTTGTGAGCTGCAGAACTGGTAGCATCTGGCTTCCCTTTGTGCTCCTGTCACACCTGACATTCGGTTGTGTGCAAGCCTGAACAGAAGCTGTCCTCTACCTGGGGCGTTCTCAGGCACCTAGCAAGGGTGGAAGCAATGCTGCTCTGTGTCTCTCCTATAACCAGCTCCTATTTCTACAAAGTCCATAGGAACTCTTTCAGTTGATGTTTCTTCTTTTGTAAGTGGTTAGCTTCTCTGTCCCACACCTTTAAATCAAGTCCAAATTCTATTCATTCTTCCTTCAAAACAGCTGTCTTGGAATACACGAGTAGTCTTTTTAAATTGACTGAAAGACAAGAGCACTCGCATCCTTCATGGCAGCTTATCTCTACCACAGTAGGCACCCATCCCAATTGTCTGTGTTTGTTAAAACAGCCTTCACGGAGTGAATCTCACGTATTTTTAATTATGTAGAAAGGAAGTGTCCGCTCTGTGTTAGCTACCTAATCTACAAACACAGGACAGGTGCTCCCAAAGGATGATTCAGCCTACCCTAATGCAGGTACTTTTAGAGAGAGAAACCTGATCTCTCTCTCTGCTGATTATGAGGAAAGATTCTGGCTATCTTGCTGCAGAATCCAGGAGGTCTTTTGTGCTCCTTGGTCTTGTGGCATAGACTTCTTGACTCTTGATACAAGCAAGAATAAGTCAAACCAAGAATCCCTTCGGGTTCTTCTACCTCAGATATGAGACCCCTTGGTGTATGCTGAGGCTGCAAGTTCTGGCTTCTCCTCCACCAAATTAAGTCTCTTAACTGGCACCTTGATGCCATCAAGAAGTGCGGAGACCTGTCCCTGGCAGCTTACTTTCTACTCCCAAGTTTCTTGATTTTTGACCGTTTGGCCTTCACACCCTCTTGCTTTAATGTTTTATTCTCCCTTGTAATCCCTTGATTGCCTCCTGCTTTCTTTTATCTTGGCTGTCCCTTTCTAGGGAAGGCTCGAGAGCTTTTTTGGATTAGGCCAGTTGTGAGGTAATAGTGTCAGAAAATAACTGCCTAAATGAATATGTAAGAACAAGCTAAGCATGTATAATGCTTCCTTCGGGTACGTCAACCGTTTACAACACAGGAACTCCCTAAATGTGCCTTTCCAGACCTTAGGGTTTACTGGGATGATCAGACTCGTGTTTCCTGGTTGTTTCTGAAGAGAGACTGCCTGAAGAGGAGAGCATGCTGGCAGAGCCCCACCTCATTGGAATGACTTGGAGAAGCTAGAGAGTCACAGAGCTGGGATGAGTCCCTTAGACTAGACAACAAACATTACAAATGCCAAGCCATATGCAATGTCACTGTACATAATATGTAAATTGAGAAAAAACAGATGTTGCTGTCAGTATGGTGGAACCAAATATACATAAGTTATGGTTTTTGCAGCTATTAGTCAACCTGCTTCTGTATATACATTCCAACAAATGTGCCAGACATCAACTTCACCTGGGAGGCCTGTGGTGGAGCTGGGGCTGACAGCTCTCCTGGCTTTGATGGTACCTGAAAGACAATGATCATCTTATTTGTCTGGTGTTCTGCATCATCCACTGAGTGCTAAATTTGGTGTGGCAAATTGAACCAAGAGTGCTATAGAAGAGAAAGTATAAAGACAAATCACAATAAAGTATATAAAATAGCACTATATAAAGAGAAAATTGTAAGGATTACAGAGCAGCTCCTCTGTCTGCCATTTGGGTGACATTAAAGGGATCATCAGGGTAGTGGCTTCTGAATTTTGGCCCTGAGTAGTTATCATCTGTTCTAGAAATTACCATGCACAGCTTAAGTTCTTTCTGTTTATAAACCCAGGAGAATAACATCTGCTATTGACCAATGTTAGCAACAGGATATTATTATAAGAGAAAGTATTCTTGCCCACCATTCTATTTTTCTTCTTGAACAAAAAAACCTTACGTGGTTATAAGAACTGAATAGGATTGTACTGAGATGCCATCTACTTCAGAAAGGTCTGTGGGTTTAACTTCTTTAAAAAATCTGTGTTCTTGGGGGTACAATCCATGCTTTTTTTCTGATCAGAAGCCACTTAATAAGTGTTACAGTTTTTGTGAACATGTAATAAATCATGAAACTGATAAAAAATTAGATACAGGATTTAGACTTTATGTGTATGCAGAGTTACTTCAGTGCCTCCTCATTTTGTAAATTAACATGAACACCAGAATATCAGGAGCCTAACATATACAAAAGAAAATAGATCTGACTACTGCTAGAATCTGCCGTTTCCCTCCTATTAGCTAGTTAGAAAGTCTCTGTGGCTTTGATTTTGAATATAGGCTGCAATTAGATATACACATTAAAAGTATATTTGCTTTCATTACAGTACTAAACAGCTTTTTTGATGATTTTTTTTAGCATGTCGCAGTTAAAAGTAAATGTGGTTACAAATAGTACTGACTTCAAAAAACCTTTTGTGGAGTGGCTCAGCATAGAGACTCATTGGCTGTTTGTAATGCAACAAATTGTTTTTTCCACAGCCCACAATATTTATATGCCTTTCACTGTTTACAGTGATTTAGTACTCTGTTTGACCTCTTTTCCAAAACTCTACAGCTACAAACCAAAAGACAAAACAAAAACCAAAGAACCGAAACCAAACAAAAAAAAAGAAATCAGGGTTTTTGAAATCAGTTTCTTGTTTTCTCTTTTCTGTTTTACCTCTCTTCTCTCTTTCCATTATCTTCTCCTTTTCCTGGGCTTTTTGTCAGTCGTCTGTGTTTAGGTAGCTGTGTCTGTCCTGCACTGCTTGCAAGGACTCTGCTGTGAGATCTGCTCTGTCCTCCCTACGATCAGGCTGTTTAGGGAAGTACACAGTCTGCTGTCCTCTGGTCTGTTACATGTATCTGCTTTGTTCCTCAGTTTAAACTTTGAAACGGGCTTGTGTATTCATTCCAGGAACAGCTCACATTGTTCTAACTGGTAACAAAAATACTTGATTCTCCTACTTTTGCTAGAGCTGCTTCCTCTTAGCTTAAAGCTGATTTTTGTTAATGACTTTTTCCTCCCATGGAAACGTGGTAAATAGTCTGGGACTGCAGGTTATTCATATAGAAAAGCAGATGATGAGGTTTGACATTTTGCAGAAAAAAAGAGATCTGTAGGTTTATATCAATGTGCTTCATTCACTGTGTTTCTATTCCTGATGTTTTTAAACTCCAAAAATAATAATCATGCACCCTTAGGAAGGAGCTAGTAAGTCTTTTTCAGCAGTAAGCAGTCCATTGAGTCACAGTAGCTTATCTTTTCTCCTGATGTTTTTTTTTTCACTGAAAGAAAAAATTAATCATCCAAATATAACAGAACTGGTTAAAAAAACCATTGTTAGATCACTGTGTGTTGAAATGAAATTAAAAGCAAGGGGGAAAATTAACACCAGGGATTGAGATAGATTGCTTTGTTCTCTTATTCCCACTCCCATATTATGTTTTTGTTTGTTTATTTTTAAGGCTAAAAATCTTAAAATCTTGAAATTCACAGAAGATGAGCAGCTTTTTTCCTTTATTCAAAGCCCAACTTTCATCATGAGAGCTGTGCTGCCTGCTGGACTTGAAGGATATGTGTTCTGGTCACAAGAATGCAAAGCAGTGATTTACTCTGTTTTTTCTTCTTTGTGCCCTGGAGTTTAACCAGCACATTAGACTAATATTTTCTTGTTTGCTAGTGGCAGTTTCTGTTTCTTTTTGTTTTGGGTTTTTTTTGGTAGTGGAAGTCATTAGAGTTTCTCCCAAGAGAATCACTGCCAAAGTAAACAAACATCTTCATGAAAGGAAAATAATGTCTGTGGAGTATTCAGAATTCCATGTTTTACAGATGAGTATTTATGGCAACCAACTAGTGAATTAAAGTGAATGAAATCCTATTTCTAGTTTGCTGCTTCTGGTGTGCTAATTGAATGTGGCAATTTCTGCTAGCTTCTCAGCTATGCAGTGCAAGTACTGGATGTTAGTTGTAATTTAGGATGAAGGAAAATATGGATGAAACTCAGTTTAGAAAAAGGATTTTCTTTTATTTTATATTGTTGAGAATTGAATAGTGCATGTAAACCTCTGAGGAATCGCTCTTGTCTCTAAAATGTTCTGCATGTGGCTGGCAAGAACAACAAGGACAGAAGAAAGTTCAGCTAAAAAATTCATAAAGGCTGTCTGGTGGAATGCATTACAGTCAGCTGTATACCTCTGTGCTCTTATCCCTCTGAACTGATAATTTTTAGCTGAGATGAAACATTCTGAGGAACAGGAGGCTGGCAGATTTGCAGTGTAGATTGTTTGAAGGTTTAAATACTGTGACTATCTCATCTTACTGTAAGTCTGTAGATATAATATAAGCTGGAGTTGCTGAAAAGTGGTAGAATGGCTCTTGTGTACAGCCTAAAAAACTGTGAAGAGCTTATTTTCTGTGTGCCGCAGAATACTGTACACTTTCCACCTCCTGTCCAGGATAGCAATAATTCACCAGTGGAACAGACACTTCAAATTTGTTGATGATGAGACCATATCTAGTTCTTTGTTCAGGCAGTGGCTTTCACAAAGGGGACCAGTGCTAACTGGGAACTGCTGCCAACACCATCATATGTTTCATGACAAATGCAAAGTGTTCAAAAAGTTGGCATACAAAATAGAGATACTGTCAATCTCTGTTTAATTCTCAAAATGGCTTGTAAGGTTTTAAAGCTTGCATTGTTACTGGTGCATTTGCATATCAGATACTGTTTTTAACAATTCTTGTAATACGACTGGTTAATTTGATTATATTGCTAGAATATAACCAACATTTCAAGGATAGAGATTCTACTGCTGGGTTTTCCTGTGTGTTGTGCAGCAGTTTGTGTTTGTGCAGCTATAACCAGAACACAGTACTTTCTCATCTCCTTTTCTGTGCACTGTGCAGATGCAGCTGCTGCTATTTACCAAACATGAGGGTGTTGTTCACAGCTCTGGGAGGAAGTTTGGGTTCTGCTTTAAAGAATGCATGAGACATCTCTACTAATTGCACAAATGTTCAGTGTGTATTTGTGTACCTGAATATTGTGGTGTAGGAGGCACACTGAAATTTTAAGGAATGATCTCAGTGATCATTGGATAGGTCTCCAGAAACTCATGTAACTGACTGGTGCTAAGAATAACTGCATGGTGCTTCCAGTGATGGAATAATCTGTTCTGAAGGGTTGTATACTCTAGTCTGACTGTATGTAGGAGACGAGGTAGGAGACCCAAGGAGACTCTGGAAATTTTTGAGCAAGGAGGCTTTGAAGTAGTGTGCATTGAATTCTGTAGGTAGCCCTTATTGCAGATGCAGCAGGAGGAAACAAATGTGTCTGTAGCTAGGTCTGCACCTCTGCAGGAGTGTACAGACCACACAGCAAGTCAAACAGAAGGAGTATATGTTTGTACCTCAGTAGGCTGTTAAAAAAAGTGCTTTAAATTGCTACAGAAAAGTTTATTAAAGTTTACCTATTAAACCCTAAAAGGTGATAGAGGAACAGGTTCCCCTTCTGAGCCATCGCATCTGTGTTGTAAGAAAAGCAAGGGCAATCTATCTGATTTATATGTGAAAATATATTCTCTTGTACTTGACCTAATTTTCTTTTTGAGTCTAAGATGGATGCTCACTAATTTTACACCACCACCCACTGTTTCAATAAAATTATTTTAAACAGATTCTGTGAGAAATTTGCTGCTTTAATTAATAAGGAGTTATCTCAGAAATTAGCAGAACAGACTTCAGATTCACCATAGAACTAAAATTAATCAGTCTAGAGTTGAAGAAATGCAGATTAAAATTCAAAAATCCATTAACCACATAATTGCGACTAGTTGTGATGGTGTGTCCAGTAACCAAGCTGGAGTCAACAACTCTGGGCTGGCCATTACAATACCAGACCTCAGCTAGTGAGGAGCAGCCAGATTGTTTGAGAGTAGGATACTCTCCTTCCCCTTTGCTGAGGGTTTTACGAAATGCTCCAACATCCATGGGTGGAACGATGAGAGTGGCCCAGTGATGAGGCTGTGCCTCTGGAGGGAAGAAGGGGCAGGCTTGGATGCAGTGTAGAGCTGAACTCACCTCTTCCATGCAACAAAGGAAGGCTCTCTCAACACTTGAATGGTTTTAGTCATGTCCCTTCCACCCCTGGCTTGTTTTGTTGTTTTTTTTTAAACCAACTAAGTTACAATTCTGATCAGTGCAGAGTGACTGTACTGAAGCTTTCACTTATTTTCCTGCTGGTATCCCTCCTCCTTCAAAATATGCCTAGCTCTCTTTAGGACTCAGAAACAAGAAGTCTGGAGTCCTCTCAAAATAATTTACATCTCTGATCTAATGATCAATTGTAAATCAATGTTAAGCTTCATGACTTCTGACCATACATGCTATTATGACAACACAAAGACATTGAAAAGCAATACACTGATTTCACCCTGTATATTTTGGTTACCAAACCATATTGTTCCTGTAGTTCTTTCTTAATGCACATGCATAACATTTTTAATAATTGTAAAGAAAATAAATCTAAGGAAAAGCTCTGTCAAGAAACTATATAAAAGATAAATGCATTAGAATATTAATGTTAAAATATTTTAGAAGTGTGTTAGCTATAAAAAAATAATAAATTGAAACCAAAGAAATGTAGTGAAAATATTGCACTTCAATAAAATGAAATATATTAAAAAAGAAAACACACATTAAACGCAATCCAGAAAACCTTAATTTACTTCTATAATGAGAACCTGAGGAAATGTGGAGTTAAATTTAGTTTTTAGTTCTTTAACCCTTTTCACACGGTTTTACTTAAAGGAATTATGATTGTTTGGATCCATTAACCATTAACTCCTCTCTCTTCATATGTCTAGCTTTTTTGTAAGTTTTATCTAACTGAGCACAGGAAGTTGTGCTTTCTAACCATATAGCTACAAGGTGAAGAAAGTAGAGTAAGAGCAGATCTAGTATGTTCATCTTTTATACAGTGAGTACAAAACCTACTGTAATTCTGTCATTTCCTCTCTTTTTATGGCATTGAGAGCTCAAATCCATTTTTACGCAGAGGCACAAAACAGTTTGCTGCTTAAGGATATCTTACAGGAGCTGCTCTGCAGAACTGATGAACACATATGCCACAAATCAATTGTACCCATGGTATTAAAAAGGAAAATTACCTAGATCTTTAAAAATTCCCAAACCTTGGTAAATAACCTTGAATAATTGTGATATCATTTCAGGTCAACGTTCTTTGACCAGTGGTCAGTCAAAATGAATCATCCAAGAAACCTTTGTTTTCGTAAATTTTTTTTGGTGCATGCTTATATAGTATGTTGCAACTGAAGAGCAGAAAACCTCATATTTCTACATTAGGAAACTGAAGGACTTTTCCTTCCTTTTTTTTTTTTTCTCCCAAATGACCTTTTTTTTCAACGTTAAAAAGTCTTCTTTATATGAGGAAATTTACCAGAGACTATAGTGTTATAATTATACCTTGTGGATGCTTTTTAATCTTTCATGGATGCCTGTAGAATTCAAGCGTCCACATGGGGAGTTATACCATCAGAACTATAGGGGTGTAATTATGCTGGTGAATGCTGTATGGAGACAAATGCTTTATGAAAGGGAATTTTATTTTGGCTCTTCACTTTTCAGCTTATTCATGTTCTGAACTAAAAGGAGTTGATCAAATCAATGAAAATAATGAAAATTCAATGGTTACCAAGGGCTGGGGAAATTGGAAAGTAATAAATATATACGTCTCCTGATAACACTTGTGCATTTTTGTTCTTATTCTCTCACTGGTGTTTGAATTTGTGAAGGGTTTAGTGAAAGGTTAATAAACAAGGTTTGTTCTTTGTTGAGCCTCATAAACTAATACATTTGATAGCTAAACACTGGTAGAATATTAGAGATTCTTAGCTTCTGTAAAAGCAACAGGGATTTCAGGGAAATAGAATTGGTTGGATACTTGTTAATCTCTCTATGACTTCTGCAGCTAGCACCAAGCAGATCAGCCACTGAATTTTCTATATGTGAATTTTCCTATATCCCAGTTAAATTGTAATTCCTTAAATATGTGACACCTAGGATAGTAGTAAAAATGTTCTCTAAAAAGTAGCCTATTTACATGAAAGTAACTTTCAGTATGTCAGCAAGTGTGTAGTAACACTCATAGCTATTTGCAAAATGTGCTTAGAGTGAATTGCAAACATGTCTTAATGTAATTGCTGGATAGACTTTGAGACAAGAAGAGCTTAATCATTTTGGTGATGTAATCCAGTCTAGCCTTAGCACTGACCACAGAGCATTGCTCTGTATGTCTTACTTGAAGACCAAGGTGAACCTCCTTAGATGTCTCATTCATAGTTAAAGAGTTCAGAGAACAAAGAGTCTACCGCATCTATACCAACCCTCATTGTTCAGGTGAAGTGTTTTATTTGTGGTCTGAATTTAGCTTTGACTTAACGTGTTCAGTCTTTACTGGATTAAAAAGGCCTTTAGCACTGGACAGTATTCAATGAAAATACTTAAAGACTGGGATCAAGGCATCTCAGCCTTCTTTAGTTGTTAAGCAAATCTCACTCAGGTGGTTTAATTTTTAACTGTAAGGCAAGATTTCTGTATCACCCATTTTTCTTGTAGTTTCTTTCAAGTTTTTAAACATCCTTCTTGAGTATAGACATTAGGGCTGTCAGCGATGGTATTACTAATGAGAGAATTATAGTACGAGCTGAACAAAAGTATGGTCTCCCCTTGCTGTTTTTGAAGCATGGAGAAATTTTCAGTTTTCATATTTCTTGTCCAAAGTCCTTTATGAGACATACCTTATAAGGGCCTCTGTTGAATATTATGCTTTTTCAAGGCAGGTTTACTAGAGGAACACAGCAAGGTGATACATTGCTGTGATAACCAGAATATTTGGGTTTGCCCTGGCCAGTGTTGCACACAATGGTAGTGCTTCTCTCCTGTTTCATATTCTTTTAACCAATTTTTTATCATCAATGAAGCATACATCTGTTATGTGGTCATGAATTAAAGTGAAGTGGGTTATGAGGAAGCATGGCTCTGCCATTTTCTTAATTTCCTACTTTTCACCTGTAAAATTTCCTGGTACTGATTCTTTGTTTTCATCAAACAATGGCCCTGTTTGTTCACCCAATATATTCACCCAAGGTAATGAGTAGAATTAGCCTAAAAAGTCTTTCCTGTGAGCTCACTGTTGAAACATTGCAAATGGAAGAATGAGCCTGGTTCTGGCTACCAGAACTCTCTAAGTTATCTATTTTGTAATTAGTGTAGAAGATAGAGGTCTTCCCATAGTGTCATGCAATGGTTAGGTGAGTGTTTTAGAAGACTACAAGCGTGTGGTTTTGCGGTTGTACCTTATCATTCTGAAGCTGTTTGAGGCCTGCTGTAAAAGCACACTGATGCAAAATATTGAAATTTCCTTTTAGTTAGCAATAGTTTCCAGTCCTCAGCTATTGTCTCCAGAGCAAGCAGTGTGCTGGTCATGGTAAAGCCTCAGCTAGACTATCTGAGGAACTTTTTTGATGTCTGGAAAATAGTGAGAGCTGTTTTGCTGTGGTTGTATGGATGTGTGCAAGGGGCAGAGCACTGCAGACATGCACAGAAAAGGGAGCAAGGAAACCCATCAGCCTGAAGTCTGCTTGCACACTGAGAAAGTGGTGCTTGAAGCTGTGGGTAAGGAAGCTGTCTCCTCCTATTTGCTTCCTATGGTGTTCAGGGAAATAGCATATAATATATATGGTTTGTATGTAAATAGGATTGCATTGAAAAAATGCCTATCAACAGTTCAAAGCATAACATACAAGACACCAAAAATCAGTGAATTGTTTGTATTTATATTTACTGACAAAGTTTATATCAGTATTTTAGAAAGCCCTTAGTAAAGGTGAATGGAGACAGAACTCACTGATGAAATTAAACTAAAACTACACGGCAAGTCAGATTTTCAGTCTGAAGTCCTAACAAAATTATATATTTCTAGATGCACTGAGTACTTTTTGTTTGGTTTGAGTTTTCTAGTCAGAACAAAACCTTGATAGTTATGGAGTCATATAGAGAAACCTGAGCTCTGGAGGTCATCTGCCCCAGGCTCCTATTGAAAGCAGGACCTTAGATGAGTTGATCAGGGGTCCATCAAGCCTGATTATTTCCTAGGAGTTTCCCCACTACTCCAGACAGCTTGCTCAAAGTTTGTTTGATCTCATGGTGGAGAAGTTCTTCTTATACTCCAGTCCTCTGATCAGCTCGATGGCACTCTGCTAGACTAGCTCCAATTTTTTAATATATCTCTTTTGCTAAGGGGACCGAGATGGGATACAATATTCCACATGTGGCCTAGTAAGCGCTGAGGAGAGTGGAATTACCTAGTTCTTTTTGTTTGCTGGCTGCAGACTTACTGAGGCAGCCCACAATACCATCTGCCTTCATTGCTGCAAGAGCACCAGACTGGCTTGTGTTCAGCTTGTAATCCTTTTACCCCCAATAATACAATTTCATTTTTGGCTACATATAATGAAAGCAAGGCACAGAAGTTCACAAAGCTTCTGGAAGAAAAGGGTTTTACCCTAAAGCCCAATGACTTCAGCCTTCACCCTCAGTATGGGAGACGTGATTTCAGTTCTTTTCTGCTCCTGAAGAGTTGGACCTGTGCTGCTCACAACCCTGAGCTGTGCCCTCGGGAGGAGGCTGTAACAAGCCACAACATATTCTGGGGTTCCTTCAAACTCCTGTCGTGCCACAGTGATATTTTTGTTTAGTATACTTCTGATGTTTCTTAGGCTAGTGACTACAGGTGTCATACCTCCTTGGGGTTCATTTGT
>VXBX01004070.1:0-87624 GCA_013400415.1 Scytalopus superciliaris
AGAGAGGGAAGGAAGGAAGGAGGTTTGAAACAATCTTGACATAAATGAGGCTGCTGTCCTCATTCTTTTTGAATCTTCAAATGTTGCTGCTTGGGAGAGGGGAAAAAAAAAAAAAAGAAAAGAAAAGAAAATAAACACAGGGCGTTGATCTGTTCGGCTTAGTTAGCCGCTCCACCTTGTGAAACGGCACAGAAACACAGGATCTAACCAGATCATATTTACATACATATTAATAAAGCTCCCGAGGTGGCAGTTCAGCCTTCACATACAGTGCAAGGATCTCTGCGAGTTCTCATTTTAGACCCATAAAAACAGATAAAAAGAGGTCTTTTGGGCTTCCCTGAATATTTTTCTACAGTGGTTTTATATCATTTCTGAAAATTACATAGTTAAGTGGCATCAAATTTCTGGGTGATATAATAACTCAAAATGTGTAATTTTTTTGTATCAAATCACTTTGCAGCCATAAACAGAGCTTCAGAACCTCAATTAGAGGAATGATTTGGTGGGGTTTTCATTTATGGCAAACAGTAAAATTGTTCTTGTTATCTATTCAAATATATATAAATTGCAACATTTATTCACTTGATTTTCTTTTCCATGACACTGGTGTATTTGAGAGTGCAGTGAAATGAAGGCTTAAGAGGATAATGTATTATCCTCTGCCCCCTTCTCAAGACTTTTTGGAGTGAGGCAAAGGCGATGAGGATGTTTGTGTGTTTTCAAGACATTTGTTGTCCCCTTATTTTTGGTGATTGTCACTTGCTGAATTCAGAAAATAAGATTTTTCTCAACATTTATATTCTAAACCTTCCCTGGAGTCCCTTCCTCAGTCAGTGGTCTTTGAGTTCTTTTGAGGGGGGTTGTGTTTTGTTTTGGTTTTGTGCTTGGTTTTTTTTGTTTTTTTTTTTTTTAATTCATGCAGAGTCCCTGATTTTTCTGACTTTTTCCAAGTGTTTAGACTAGATAACAGTCTAAATGATGGGGCAGAGTTTTCTCCCACTCCTATTTTCAATAAAAGTAAACAAAACCAAAACAATACCATTCCTCCCACCAAAAACAAACAAACAAACAAAAAACCAACCAACCAAACAAACAAAAAAAAAAACAAGCCCAAAAACCCCCCAAACAAAACCAAACAACAACAACAACAAAAAAACCCCAAACCCATAAAAACCCCAAAACCAAAAACCACAAAACACTCATGAGACTGGCAAGCCAGAACAGAAGAAAAACACTGTTTTCATTCCAGGTTGTTTTTTTTTTTAAATCAGATAGAATACAGGATCAGTCCATGTTTTCCTTCTTCAGCTTGAAAGGTGGATTCCTAAAGGCAGAATCTGGTCTGTTAAAGCTTCAGACTTTTCAACAGTAGAGATCTAGTTGTATCCCCACTGAAACGACTTGTAGGACCTCAGGGAGAGGCAAAGCTGCCCCTACATTTGTACCTTGAGAATCTCTCTAAAAGTCAGATAACAATTCTCTCCAGCACCTTCTCTCATCCTGCAAAAGGACCACCATGTACCTGCACATGCCAACAGGCAAAGGTAAAGGGGAACATGTTTTACAGGCATCCAGCATAAATAGGAGTCAAGCATCCCATCTGCTATACGTACTCCATCCCACTATGGATGCCATTTGTGCATCCACATAGCACCCACTTTAGGACTGCTATTTACCAAAAAAAAAAAAAAATTTGAAGGAAGATGGGCAAAACTCGTTGTTGCTGGGGAGGCTTTTTTAAAAAAAGCTGGCACATCTTCCCTAACAACTTCGATCCAAGGATTGTTTGTGTCTTTGGAAAACAAATGTCATCATTGCTTGATGCAGTAAGCTAAGTTTTGTGAACCAGCACTAAATTCATTGTAAAAAATAAAATTAAAAAAAAAAATCCCTGAAAACCTCAGAGAAATTGAGAGTTATTTTTGTCTGAAGAGGTACTTTTAAAACCTGGTCCATTATGGAAAAGTATAACAGAGCCTTGCATGAGAATGAGAATGAGATGCATGTGCAGCTTGGTTTGCATGTGGAGGGGACAAGGAACCCCTCCTGCCTCCAGAGGTGCTCCTCAAATCTGAAATTTGTATCGATACAGCTCTGTTCTGCTTTAAAGTGCAAGTTTCAACCAGTTTCTTCTCTTTCCCTTCTCAGATGATTTTAAGAGGATTTGAAATCTTTGGATTGTTTAAAATAACAAAGGCCTCTAAGCTCTGAATGTTGCAATGAAATCTTCAGCTTGAACTCATGACAGAAACATTCCAGTCTGTCTCTTGTGAATCATGAAAATCCGAATCTGAACATCAGAAGAGAGCAGCGACTCATTCATTCTTGTTCTTTATCCCTTTATGTTCTTCCTACTTTACTTTATTTAAATAGGGTATATCCATAGTAACAGATTAGCATCGTTGTTATTATTATTATTTTTACTATTTTAACTTGGGCAACGGAACTGAAACAGGGAAATTCATCAGTTTCTACATTCAGGATCAGCCTCTGCAGTTTCATTATTCCTGTTGACAATTAGGGATCGCAGAAGTGTGGATGCCTGGCCGGGGAGTGCTTGTATATTGCACCCAAATTACACATTCCTGTTCATAAAGAGTGAAGCAAAGTATGAATGTTAGCATCATTGCTCGTGTCTCAGGCAACTACTCACATCTTAATTGAAAATTATCAAATAACAGCATTCTCTTCTAAAAACAAATCACAGTGTCTTGCCATACTCATTGAAGATGGTTGAGCTGGAAAGCCAGAGGCAATAGCTGGTATTGGCCATAACATGCCAAGTATACACATGTGCACGCACACACACATGCCCCACCACTGGATTGTGCTTCCATCCAGCTCAGTTCCTTCAAAGATGCTGCTTCTGACACCATGACTGTGCTTCCCACTTTCCCAGTTGTGACTTCACTTTCACCCCATGCACCTCGCTTTTGGCTTGTGCACATGAGGTGCAAGTCAGTGCCACAATGATAGATCAGTTCTTTCACCTCTACTGATGCTTTGAAATGTAATTTAGGATGATCAGGCCACCTCACTGCTGGGTGGACCAGAGGTTTGATAGCACCCTAGTCAAAGGCCACTGAGAAGCAGAGCATTTACAGAGCAGCAAATGAAGTCTTCTCTGAGCCAACTGTTCCACCTGGACCTCACTACAAATTATTGTTTTCAATTACCACCTGTGTACTCCTTCCCATGCAACTTATTGATGTAAAATTACAACAACACTGGTATAAATAAGTTATGCTGTGGTTGTAAAATGGAAGAAATTTTGTTGTAGCAATTATGTTCAGCAAGATGACAAAATAAATTTCCAGTGCTGTGCTTGCAGTAACCTGGGGAATTTAAACCTCATAATTTCCATTCATTTCAGATAATTTGGAGTAATTTCTATATGTAATAACTTTGTAATGAAAAACACAGCAGTACTGAAGTGATTTCAACTCTTTTTTTTTCCTATAGTATACATGGCTCAAAATAAATAATAAAAATAATATTTCCTTTTTGTATGTGTTCAGTAATTCTTTCAGCAAAATCATAAACTAATACCAGGACTAAATCTCTGTCCATGAAATGAAAAATAAATTGAGTTAAAGAAAGTGAAAAAGTATGAAAGGCCTTGGATGTTTTATTGTGACTTTATTAAATTGTATCATCTCTATGCTCTATGGTATCCCCAGGGGTTACTGTTCTGGGGAAGGGCAGAGAGCTAGATAGATACATGTCCCTAGATCAAAAGCAGAGATGCTTGCAGGAAATTCATATGAAAATGTTTAATTCAACCCCTTATGTTTTAAAATGGAAACTGGAAGTAATAATTAAAAAAAAAATAAAATATGAGGGAGGTATGGGATAGTACACAACAAAAGGCACAAGTCACTTTGGGGCACTGATTTTCATTAGTGTATTTGATGGTAAGTTACTTAGAGACCATAAACATGTGTAATCACAGAATACGTTCCAATACAAGGGAATAGCATTTAATTAAAGATAAGAAAGAGTACTGTACATCACTGAAAAGCTGTATCTGTGTCCTACTTACCGTCACAACACAAGGCTATTAATACATAATAAACAAGAAATCATGTGCTCTGCTTTGTGGCAAACAGCGATTTCCTTGGGAAAATAGTATTACTTTTGCATTATGTCTCACATGCATCTCCAGGTGGTTTATAAAGGTGTGTAATGATTTACACACTTCTCCTAATAATAAGAGAAAGGAGGCATAAAAGGCATTCC
This sequence comes from Scytalopus superciliaris, assembly GCA_013400415.1. Lineage (NCBI taxonomy): Eukaryota > Metazoa > Chordata > Aves > Passeriformes > Rhinocryptidae > Scytalopus > Scytalopus superciliaris. The sequence continues at coordinate 4,243 of VXBX01004070.1, forward strand.
TATAATCTTGAAAGATCATCCAGCCAAGCTGTGGGACAGAAGCAAAAATTCAAGATTACCAAGGCTGAAAACCAGTTCTCTTAACTGCTGAAAACTCACCTCCTAAGATCACTTCTACCTCTCTTTTTAAACAACAGCAATATTAAATATCATGTGATTGCTCAGTATTAGGCTACTGAGCTCTACAAGAAGAGGGTCATTTTGTCATACATGTCATACATGATTTGTGACTGTCCCTGCACACCCTTGAATTTGCCTGGTGACTGCAGCGTCTCACTCCCTTGCTGCTTACCCATGGCCCATGCTGTAAACCAGGCTGCCTGAAGACAACATGGGATGCAAAAGGACTGAAGGTTTATGACAGCCCACTAGAAATGTTGTCTGAAGATCATATAACAGCAGCACTGGATAACCAAAACCACTGTCTGCTCAGAGGGGAGGAAGGAAAAAGGCAATTTAGAAAATACCCTAATTTTGAAGGGATATATCAAGCCACAGAAAAACAAGGCACAGATTCTCAATTTGGAATTTACCTCTTACTGAAATCAGTGGTCATTAGGTACCTAAAGAATTCTTGAGACTCTGTTGCCGATTTGATCAAGTCAGGATTTGCCATATAACAGTTTCTGCCCCAGGTCACCAGGAGATGTGGGTCCAGAGGCCATACTCAAGCAGATACTTTGGACAATTCAGATCTAGAAATGCAAGAGGAAATGTAGGGGAAGTAAAAGTCAGCCACAGTACAACAGCACACAGCAGTTGGCACCAAGGTTTTAAAAATACAGATCCCATCCCCAGTCTTCACACTAAAGAAATGGAAATGGAAACAAAGTTCTAAAAGCTAGAAGCAAGTAGAGGTCAACAGAAACATGTAATGGCAGGGAGCTGAAAAACTCTGATCCCTTCATCAAAAGCAGCCTCAAAAGCAAGGACCAAAATAGAACCTACTTGTGGTCACAAAGTTGAGGGGCTGCATTTGAATAGTGGCTCCCGTGTCTCTGTATATTTGTGTAATAATGTTGCAGCTACTGAGAACAGGGAGCTCTCTGCTGCTGCTTGGAGCATCCACACCAAAGCCCAAGAATGTTTTTTTTAAACCTATTTTTTTAAACATGTATATGTGTATATATATACATATGCTCATTCTATCTTTTGTGAATTTTCTTATCCCTCTTCAGAACTACAGATAATTGCATTGCCTTCCACTAAATTGCTCAAGAATTCAATACTTTCCCAAATAATTTTAAGAGAGCAAATTAATGCCTATAAGCAAAGCAATCACCTACTGAAGTATATATCTAAATTATTCTGAGTCATGTTAAGACAAATCTTTCCAAATGGCAATGGCCTTACATATCAACTGCCATTTGAAGCATGACCCTTCCTGAGCCTTCCCTCATAGAGGTGTCGCATATTGAATCTTAGCTGGGACAGCACAAAAGTGGATTTCATTTCTTTTGCTGAATATACATAGATGAGGTCAGCCTCTAAACTGAGATTGTAAAAAAAAAAAAAAAAAAAAATCATAAGTTTTTTTTCTGTATTCAAATTTTATTTAAGATACTGAGCTCAAACTGGCTATCCAGAAGCAGAAGTATACTGGTAGGGAAAAGGAAAGAGATGAAGACAAAAGCAGGTGTCATTTTAAGCATATTAGTAAGTCCTCTTGCTTTTCAGATTATTCATGTGTTTGCAGAATCATGGCCTTAGACTAAAGTACACCCAAGGCCATGTTTGCCTGTATGCACAGCAACGAGCACACTACCAGCGTTTGCCATGCAAAGGAGCACATCGAATAAGAATAAAACTGTGCCAACAAAATCCCCCTCACCCCATGCGCAAATTAAATTCATGATGAGCAGGCCTGAGGGAGGGAAGCAGCAGTGGAGGCCTGGCATGCCATGTTAAACTGAATCTCCCTTCTGCCTACTCCTCCACCTCTCTCTTTTCCTCCTCCTCGCCATGTGGCATCCTACTCTCCTGCTGCTTGCCTGCTACGCCTCTGCATCCCCTCCGTGAAGCACCGTACGGTAGCAGTGGCAGCAGCAGGACCACGCTGCCAGTCCCTGCCTAATCATCCCCCACCATGCCCTCCAGGAAGACCTGCTCACCCCCACAACTTCCTGTCCCGCAGAACATCACACAACTGACTGGGGGGGTAGTCCAGCACTAACACCACAGCCAGGATGCTTGGGCACCTTCTGGACCTACTGCAGTTGAGGACACAAGTGTTAGGCAGCTGGCAGATTTCTGTCCACTCAAAGTCCCCACCAAGGTGGTTGTTGCTGCAATTTTTCAGGCAATATGGAAGGGACTCTCAAAACAGCCTCTACGAGGCACTTGGACTCTGTGCTTTGAAGCTGCTCACTGGGCTGTTGAACTGTTCTGTGCCCTTTTTCAGGGTGAAACCTCACAGACTGACTATTCAGGGTGGGTTTTACTGTGATTAACCCTGTGCTTGTCACTCATGGCCATAGGTGTTGCTTTGTCATTGTCTATCATGGCCATGTTGCTTGGGCAGTTCCTAGTGGTGGTGGGTGAACTTTGCTGAACTTATCTGCATTTTCCTTTAACTTAAGGGAAAGCCAAAGGAGGAGCCATGGGACTAGCAGGAGGGGAGGTGGGGTGCTCTGGACTATAGGTACAGGCCAGCAACACCTGTGATAATACTTTTACCACTGACAAACCAAGCCTTATCTCTGAACCAAAGTACAGCATATCTCTTGTTGCAGGCTGGACATTGTTCTGAGATGACCAACCCATGCAAATCAATTTACAGTTTCAGCATGATACTTTATTATGATATTATAAGGATATAAAATATGAACACAGTAAAACCACTGGGCCTAAAAGCCTCTATGTACATCAACTTCCCACAGACAAAACCTGCAGATACTGTCACACCTGTATACACACCTATCTAGTGTTTGCAGAAGGACTTTCAAATGCACTGAGGAGGGCTGGGCATGCTTGCAGGCTCTGCACAGGCACCTTCTGCTTGTTGGCAGCCATGGTGGGCAAGCACTGCTTTTCCATCACAAGATTGGACAGTCCTGCTGGAGATGCAGGTCTTGCCAACTCAGCCACACACCTTTCCACGCTCAAACTGCTGAGATGTGTGACCTTACAAACTGAGCGCAGCAGTGAGCTGGGGATCTCTTCATTGTGTGATACAAACCTGCCCTAGAAGCTGTAGTCACAGCCTTGCTACTGTTTCATTGCTGCCACCTTCAGATTTTATTAAACTTTGGGATTTTTTTTTTTTTGGTGAAAAAAAGTTCACAGTTAAAAAAAGAGCTTTTCCTAACTGCAGAGGGGAAAAAATAAAAAGAAAATTTAAATGTGCCAAAAGCCTAAACTGTGCCAACCAAAAGGCTCAGCACTGTAGAGAAAAAAAAAAAAAAAAAAACACAAAAAAAACCCACAACACTTTACTAAACACAATAAAAGGAACTAAAACAGCAAATGCTTCTTCAGTCACATGCACAGCACTCAGTCTTACCTCATGAATCCAGAATGCCCATGGTTACCATCTTGCTTTTTCTCTACCAGCTTGGGCTTTATCTGCTTTTGAGAGAATGAACCCTGAAACCATTCCCAGCTGGCCAGCAACCACCAACACATAAATTTGCAGAGCTGTGAGTCTCTGGCCAAGAAAACCCATCTTCTGGGACCCAGCAATTCATAGCACAGTAAAAGCCTGATGGGTTGTGAGATGTAAAACTTCAGCTGTGCTCCTCTCACCTATCAGACGTCAGTGGGTGGGGTTCAGTACGGGAAAGCAGATGAGAGGCCCAAGGCTGGCCTGGGACAGCCCAGCATTGTCTTTGCTTTGGCTTCCCTGTCTGCTTGCATTGCATGGTGCTGTGCAAAAATGTCTGTTGCTCCCTCATACAATGTACATGTGCTTGCACTCTGCTAGGTACTGCTTGCATTTAACTGTACATCACCATAGGCATATTGCTGTGTGCTTGAGGTCTTAATTTTTCTGATGAATATGTTGAAATATTTGGATTCCCCAAGGAGGCTCATTTCGTGGTCATTTGGGACATTTGGTATTCAAATTGCATGTCTCTGGGACATGTGCAATTCAAACCTTTCAACTCTGCCCATTGCTCTTGGGTGCTTGGATTAGTTGGTTTGAAGGTTAGAGGCCACCTGCATAATAATGCAGGCACCAGAACATCACCTAGGATTTCCAGCAACTAAACCCTCAGCTCCCATTTGAATTGTAGGAAGCCATCCAGTCTTGACTTAAGGACAAGTCCAAAACAACCTTAAGTGAATTTTTTCAATAATGTATTGCTTCCCTTATTAAAGAGTTAATGCACCTTATTGCCAACCTGAATTAGTCCAGTTTCAGCTTCCAACCCACTTATCTGTGCTAGGACAGAGAACTGAATTCCTTTCCCAGTGCTGGTCATTCCCAATTTCTGGTCATGAAATTTCTGAGCTTTCTCATCAATAAATTGGTTGTGGTGTCTTCAATAAAAGGTGCAGAATTTAGAATCCATATCACCTCCTTACCTCTTTGCTAAACCTTTTCCAGATCTCACAAAATTACACAAGGTTTCCTTTACAGTGCTAAAAAGAAACAAAACTGGTGTTCTCACCTCATTTACATAGCCAAAGAAATCAGTCATCAGGAACTAAAATAGATTTATTGTGCATAAGAAACCTAGAAGGTTTGTTGTTTTTATTTAAATGGACCAATGAAGGAAGGACATTCAAAATCCATTTTGGAACCAGAGCTGTGCTGTAACCAGTTTGCATCAAAGGAGGTTTACTGAGAAGGATAAAAAGTCTCAACCCTCGTCCTCCCTAATTAGCTCTAATCAGTGAGAGATATTCCTGCCACAGGCTAAAGGAATTGCCACATCTCTGCAGAGCCCTCATATCCTTATGACTGCTGTCTCCCCTGATGCTGGTTTCACTGTATTTAGCCTTGTCCTCCCTCTCCTTTGGTTATCATCTTCACTTCAAACCAGTGGATGCCCAGTATTTTTCTGTGCACATTGAAACAGGAACTTCTGCAATTTGAAGGCTCTTCTGAGGTATTAATTAATTAATTTTTAAGAGACACATATGCTTTTAAAAATCCTGCTGGCCGGAGCATGAGGCTGGTACTCATGAGAGGCAGATGTGCTTAGAAACAGCCACTACCAACATTAGCATTCATTTTAACAAACTTATCTTTTCCCCAATCCCGGCTTAGATTTTAGCCTATATATTATGTAGGACAGAATGCAGTAATGTCCTCAGTACAGAGGAAACTGATTTGGGCTGTGTAAGCACCTTTCTGCCCAGAATTGTCTTCTTGGATCTTGCTTGTACCTTTCCAGCACAAAAAAGTCACAGTTCCCCATTGCACAATATTGTGAAGCATAACTTTTTTAAGAGAATTAAGGCAACTGTATTTTTATCTACAGTTGTTGCACAGATGTCTTGTCTCAAGCTGTACTTCAAAAGTTGTATTTACAAAAGAAATACATGTTTAAATATATGTTTTATGCTTTACCTAGTATGTACTGGAATAAAAAAAGCAGATGTTCAATGAGGCCATGTTTTAAAGCCAGGTTGTCAGTGGTGTCTTACAGCTACTGGAGAGAATGCCCAGCTTAAAATCTCTGCCTATTCCTCTCTTGTTATTTCCCAGCAATTCTCACAAAGTCTTTAACACAGGTCAGCTGAGTTATTTTGATAGTGAGAGACAAACTTCACCTTGGTAAGGTTTTGTTATTCATTTTCATTAAAAGAAGGGCAGAGCTGACTTCTCTGAAATTTCAGCTGTCAGGAAGTGATGATTATTGTGTAAGTTATCTTTCTTTTATTGATAATTCTAACATGTTGGTTACTTTGAAATATATAGATACCTGCATAGGAAGTGACAGATATTTATACATCCTGATGCCAAACAAAGAGGCATTTGGTCCCACTGTGACTGCACTTGAGCTCATGTAGATGGAATTACTTCAGCTCTAAGATGGCACCACTGGTTTTAGATTTCAACCCCATAGTCTGCAAGAAGATGTGGCAAGAAGATGTATGCTTGTTTTTGGCCACATGCCAGGTTCTTGGCACAGCAGGCTAACCACAAATTTAGCTATCTCTTAAAAATACAAGCTGAAGAAATCATTTTTTGATGATTATATAAATTAGCAGCGTAAAATCTGTTGTAAAGTACATAATACACTTTCTGTAACAGGATCTTAGAAGCTTTGGACCTGATCTACCTCTGTCTGGTACCTTGCATGGGTATTCAAGCATGTCCAAAAACAAGGGCCTAAAGCTACCAGGTCAGGGCAAAATATTTTATCTCCTCTTTACCCTTTACACATGATGCACAGGAACGTGCAGTCAGGAGGTCTCTGATCACAATGCAGACAGTGTCTGGGCCAGATTCTCTGGGCAATGTTATCTTTTCTGACATAGTACAGGGAACAGAGCTATGCCCCTTAGTCTTGTTTGAATCCTGGATGTGGCCTACAGAGACTGTCTGTCTCCTCATACAAGCGGAGGGTATGGAGAGTTTATACTGTGACTGGAGCAAAGCCGTGCACTGCCCCGTGCTCTGCCCTGGGTGGTGATCTTGAATGTCAACTGTTATAAACTCTGAGCAATAACATCTCTTGTTTCACAGATTTATTATCAACAGCCTGTGTTGCCCATTGACCTCAAGGTGGTTTTATTGTACATCACCATGGTGTGGTCACATATCTCCTGGTTAGAATGAATTGCTGCTTATCACTTCTTCCAACGACATCACAGCTTCATGACCCAGCTGCCTCTGACCAGGCTGTTGATGTGAGGACAGATGTGGGGCCTGAAGGCCGGTGGCCACGCACTGCCAGGTGTCTTGATTCCCAGAGTCCTTCCTGCTGCTGAAGCCATGCTGTGGGTATCAGCAAGGCATTCCTCTTTTTAATTCCTTAGAAGCTGCAGGATTGAAGTGAATGTTTTGTTTCTTTACCTCCCTTGCATCTTTGCCCTTGCCAGGCATTCTTCTTTCAGCCTCTCTTGTTTCACTACAGAACCCCCGCACTGGCCCTTGCTGCCTGCATTATTGGTAGGCTGTTCCCTCCCGCTCACTGCCTTCTTTTGCTGTATTGGTTGGACCTTTCCTTGGGACAGCTAGCTATTCCCTTGATATCTGGAGGTGTTTCTCTTGGGCTAGATCTCCTCTTTTTATACTTCTCTATAAGACAGACTCATGTCCTACAGATGATCTTGGTTCCATTTAGGGAACATCTCCAGAGCTATAGATTTTGCAGCTCTGCAAGGTAGGTGTCTATCTCAGCTCCTGCTTCTTGAGGTGGGGTAAAAGATACAATATTTCTCCAGAGTCTCACTCTGTCTGCAGGGTCATGATTCTAATCAAACACCTTTATCAACTATTCTAGTGTTTCAGGCATTATTCCTGGCAACAGCATCGCACTTGCTTCTTGTCCTGTAATTCCCTGTGAGACAGTAAAAATCTTTACCTTCATTTTTCTCATCTTTATCTCTCATGGTCAGCTCTGCATACAGACTTGGTTCTGACTTTCCAGCTACTAAACAGGGGCTTGGGTGTTTTTTTTTCTACCTTCACATTACTTGTTTGCTCTCCTTCTATCTGTGCTCTATAAACTTGCTTTTCCATGCTTGCTCTGGATTCGCTACAGGGTTCATGTGCCAAATGCTGTATGATCCCAGGAGAGGACTGTAGTACTTGTAGGTGTGGCTCTCTATTAAGACAATTTCTTTGTCTATGCTGATATGCCGCAGACACTGGCTTCCTGGTGCTGATAAACGCTTCTGTCCTGCAATTCTTGTCTCCCTGTCATGTTCCCAGGCGTAGGCTAGAAGTGTCCAGCCAGACATCGTCCATCACAGTACTCTGAGCTGCTGCCAGGTGGGGTGGGACATGCAGGGACAGCAACTGCTTTGTGCTGTTGCTGTCTTCTTGAGCACAGTAAGGGATCAAGACCTTTACCAGCCAGCAGGATAAAACTGGACAGACATGATGGGACCGCCTAGATGCAATTGGCAGGACTTGTGTAATCTCACACACACATTTGGCAGGCTTTGAACTCTATCATACCTGGAGAGAAACAGGCATCATGCAATTCATCTTGGTCTAAAATGCATCCAAAGAAAATTACTTCACAAAAAAAAAAATGCTTGTTTTCCTTCTTTCTTCATCAAAAGGGCAAAGTATCTCCAGAATGGAGATAGCATGAGGTGAGAATGTTTAGGAAAGAGGGAAGCTCAGAGAAATGACCATGGGAACAATATTGATTTTGCTTTGTTTTGCTGGGAGAAGGATAATAATTCCTTGTTCTTTTATACTTAAAAAGGAGAAGACTCATCTGTTTGCTGCAAATATTCAGGGTCCAAATCACTTCTGCAGCCTTTGATGTAGTTGCTACTTTCTTTTACTTGGTGCAGCTTTCCCAGTATAAGACCGGCAACAGAATGGAGAATCAGGACGTGTATTTTTTAAAAAATAGATGAAGAAATAGATGAATGGAAAACCCTGCTCTCCTGGTGGTAATGGAAGGCTTCTTTGTATTTAGTACTGTGGAGAAAATTTGTCCAAGAGCAATTCACCAAGTGTAAATATTGCCCCCTACTAGTACTGCCAAGATCAATGAAAAGCTGGATTATCTGCCTCATAAGTGCTACCATTTATGTTAGATCAATGCTGGGGCTGGTTACATGCACGCACCTGATTTTATTTATTTATTTATTTTTAATTTGAATTCAGTGAATGCAATGCTGATGAAAGCTCTCAGGTTGAGGTCTCTGGACACTGAAGTAATCTGGTTATCAGTAGAGAAGACACTGCTGTGGCACCATCCACTTCCTGAGGTGTTTCCAGGAGACACCCCCCAGGTAGCTCCAGTGTGATGTTTTCTGCCCAGCTGCTCTGTCTGACAAAGACACTTACATGACTGAAAACTGCAGGATGTGTCTGTATTCCAAGGTTTCCTCACTCAGCTTAATAAACTGCAGAGCTTATTCCTCACTGTTCATGTAAGCTTGGGTTCTCATTGCTATGTTGGATTTTTTAGTGAACTCTGTAAAGAAGTGGAAATGCATTTTCATTGCATACTCACACATTTTTATTCATTTTCCACAAATATTTATAGAGGAAATGTTTTTGTTTCCTCCTTCCAAGAACATTCCCAGAAAGTCTTGCAGTATCTACCAAGAAAGTTGCATCCTGATCCAGCAAAGCAATTAAGCATGTGCTTAAAATTATACACTATCCCACTGACTGACGCAGTCTACCAGAACCAGGACATCTTTCTCCTGTCCTGACTTTTCATTTTGTGATTATAAATTATCAAAGTAAGTGAAGACAAGACAATGATACAGCATAGGCTTACACCACAAATGCACAAGTATCATCCCACACAACTAGCCCCAGAAACAGCTAGCTGGGGCCTGGAAAGCATGTATTTGCTTTACATTACTTCCAGATCCAAACTTTCATGTCCACTTAGCACTGTCCCCCCTGGTTTCCAGCTGGACCCACTGAACTTTGCGCAAGCACCCCTGGATGGCACAGCCCCTATTCACATACCCACAAGCTCCCAGAACTTTCCTTGGAGGGTTTCAAACACATAGACTAGAGGCACATCAGCACCTATTCTTTGGGAAAATCCCTGCAGCTTCAGCATGGTCACAGCAACACTTTTGAGCAGCTCAGGGTGCAGGTGGTAGTGCCAAAGCTTTACAGGAAATCTGCAGTACATGGAGCAAAACTTGTTCTGGACACCCCGAGGATCCCTAAAGCAATAAGACATTTTGTCAAATTCAATCCAATTCCACTTATTTTGCCAGCTCTTCCAAACTCTGTTGTCCTACAAATCTGGCAACTCTTCCTTGTCTACCCTTGCAAAACAGGATCAGATTTCAAAGAGAAATGTGCCTAAGCAAAATCTTCATCTTCCTTGCCAGCAATTATAGGAACATTTTTCCATCTCTTTGCCTTTCTGCAGTAGCCTTCTCCCTCCTATTCAGAATAGGCTTTATGGGACATTCAGTCCTTCACCCTGATCTCCTCCAGAAGGACTTACTAGTTTAGGAATTTCCTGAGCTTTCACTTTGTGCAGCTAAATCTCCTTCTAGAAAATGAACATGGCTTGTAATATGAGGTTTTACTTATTGCTGAGACAATATCCATCTTCCAAAACATGGATGAAGAGGTGGTCGCTCTGACCAGGGTAAAAGAATCAAATAACCCTCATACAGTCCAATAACTGAAAAAGTAGTGGGCTATATTCTTGCACTCTTACAAGTGCCTTCATATTTTGCCATCTGCTCAACAGAACCTGAAGTGGCAAGCCGTCTTGCCTAAAAGTGCTAAAAATTAAAGGGAATTTTCCTTCAGCTCAGTATATACTGTCCAAGTATTTGTCCTGAGACCCTGAGAACTAGGGCCACTGTGTTCACAGTATAGCAGCAGTGCTGAAGAGTCAATGAACCAATAGTCTTGCAATAGTTTGTATTTATAGTGCTTTTTCTTGCAGAGGTTTTTTCCTTCAAATCCCATTGGTGAAGGGATTAGGTGGGGTGAGGGGAGAGATAACTATTCAAGAAAGTAAGAATATACATCTGTGAGTCATCACTTATCTTAAGAGACCAGTCCTGAGAGCAGAGTGCTATAGAAATGTCTATTTTAGTCCAATAAAAAAAAAAAAAAAGTTTGGAGAAGTGAACATTTCTGCACAGATTGTCACTACTTTGTGAATACTCACTGAAAAAGCCATGAATCTGGTACAGCCCTACTGCAGACAACTTTGGAGGAAAGCTTATTCTCCGGCCGTGAATTATGCACAGATAATTATACTGTTCTTTTTTGGCAGCCCACTCTGTGGTTCCCATCTTGGCACATCATCTTCTGTTCCAAGTCACACACCCATTAGCTCAAGCCTGAGAGCCCTTCCCCGGGTCACACGCACAACACCCTCTGAAGGAGTGGAACCATGATGACAATTTGTCAGATATGATAACTAACAAATTAGTGCCTCGCATCGCCGTCAACGTTTGGGGTTTCTGATACAGTGCATGTAGAGCTATTCATTAGGCATGTTTGACAGAGGGTGGGAGGGGAGAGGTTGTTTTGTCTTCCTTCACTTTTAATTCTGACAATTGCAAATACGCTGCAGGCTTCTCAGCTCATACGCTCATTGCACTATCCTGGCTAAATCCTACTGAGGAGAAGAAATGAGCTCTCTTGGGTGACCACTCCAGTGTGTAGGAGTGAAGCATCCTTTTCATATTCTGTCAGCGCTACAGCAAAAGCAAAAATCTTTCAAAACATCCTTCATGTATATATTCAGATTCCTCATACTTTAGGAACATAAGATCATTGGAGACGTCCTAGTTCTAACAAGTACTGTGGAAATACATTGTCAAAGCCTTTAAAATTGTTCCCTTAGTTACCTCATCTTAAGAGGCAGCAGAGTTTTCAGCAGCTGTGAGATACTGTAGCCAGCCACAACTGCTACAATTTGTTGCAGCTCAGCCTCCTGGAATAATTCCTGTCAATGAATCATTATGGATTAGGCCATACTTAAAAGGTTAATTTATATACAACTGCTGGAGCTTGTATTGACCCTTCTTACACTGGTCTAAGGCGCTGAATGTTTTATTGCCTCTCTGTATAAACAAAAGCCAGATAACTGCATAGCCTTGACAAGATGTTCTTAACTCCTTCAGCGATGGACAGCCTCTCTGAGACAGCTCTGCCCAGGAGGACACCAGCAGCAATTTTGGGGACATATCAACCCCTCCCATTTGGCATTTCCAATGTATTTGCAAAGGCAGTCACATTACATCATGGCATCACTAAACTGGATTTTGTAGCTGTGTATCCCTAATAAAAATATAAGAAAGGAAAGCTGTGCAGGGAGACATAAAATCTTTCATTAGAGGAATTGGTGGAGTTTGAGGGATGTGTTCATTGTTTGTTGCTCTCACTTCTGCCTGGAGGAAGGAGTTGTGTGCCTCGGAGGTTGTCCATTTCTTTCCGAGTCTATCACATTTCTAGTGAAAATATGACTCATCCTTACAAATCCCATGTCACCTGATGCATGCTTAGCCACCACACAGGTAGGTATTAGAGCCTTAAGTGTTATTGGTGAGTAACATTAACCATAACTCTTGGACGCTTCTCCACTCCGTAGCCACAAGGCAATGGGTAGTGTTCAGGTACCCAAGGTATGCTTTAATCCCCAAACATATCTGGTGCTAGCATGGCCTGGGAAAACAGTAAAAACACACTGCTACAAAATCTCAATAGCAGTGTAAATGCCTGCAGTTGCTCTGCATAGTAGAGATGGTGTTTGCAATCCGTCATGGCCCAACCATGTCATGGGAACACAGGCTGGCCTCAGCCATCTTCTGTGTGTGTCAGCTGCTGCAGTGCTGTAACTTGATCCTCCCCACGAAGCGTCTGTCGGTACTGCAGCTGGGACCACCACCACCCTGAAACCACTGTGGCAGAAAAATCAGGTGAGAGACTCCCTGCACTGCATTCACCATGGGCATTTTAGGTTTCCAGATGCTACTGGAACCTGCAACCACATCCCAGCTTTTTGTGCTGCACAGGTTGGGACTCCTCAGCACACTTTAGCATGTGCCTCACACAACACCTTATTTCATTGTCTTATAGCACCCATCCACCACGCATGCTCTCAGCCTTCCTTTCCTTACTCATATGTCTGCTACCTACATGTGAAAGCTTCTTCTTGTTGATGCCTCTCTGCCCAAGGTTTGAGAGGCAAAGACCTGGGATGCATAATTTTGTCAATTTTTGCCCAGAAGGAGAGACCTAGCCCTTCTAAAGCCATTTCAGTCCATGTTTGCCAGAGATGCTTCCATCATCTCTTCCTTCTGACACGGGCCAGGGTCACAACTACAGTTTTTTCATGGCTTAGAGAGATATACCAGCAATCCCAGTGTTGCTGTACAGTGAATATTGTTGCTGCCATGGGTTGTGTGACTACAGCTGGGTGCAGAGGTCTCCAAACTCCTGTAGGACAGACATTTCAGGGCTAGTCCAAGAAGCTTGTAAGCCAATCTATCCATCTCTGCATATCTGGGCAGTGCTGTCACAGTCAGCCCTGTTTCCTGGGGCGGCAGGAAATGTTCATGGCCACCTGCAGGTGTACAGCTTGGAGCTAAAACTGAAATAGTCTTAACATACAGCACCTTGGGGCTACTCAGGTTGAACTGGGCTACCTTATCAGTACTCATAAACCCTACCCTCAGATATCTAACAGTAGTCCTCCCTTCTGCCAAGACAGTAGAGCATTGTTCTCCTTCAGGTATGAAGGATACAAGCAAGACCTCTGTCTCCCCTTCTCATGTACCCAGAAAGCACAAACACACAAGGGCTTGCTGTAAAATACTAACACTCTTTCTCATTCCTGTCCTCTTCTGGCAAGCATCCTGAAGATACAGAAAAAGTTTTTTATCTCTCTGAGAGAAATATTTTTCCCAAGTCCCGTGCTAAGAACTTTCCCTCCTTCATCTTTGAGATTACCAAAGGGCTAAGGGGCCTTTTCTGCCAATGTTTCATGTGCCATGTAGTAGAAGGCCCCTGTTAAACCCAGCACCAAACCTCCTTGGGCAGGTTAGCCAATACCTCTTTGATGCTGTTTGCCCCTGTATCACTCTTCTATTTAGAGACTCCGTGTCTCACTCAGACTCAAAACAGGCTGCAGCCCAGTGCTGTCCTTCCTGGGGGTACCCCCCATACAAACAGAGATATTAAGAAACCTAAGGGACCTTCCCAGGTCCTCAGATGTAAGGAGGTAGCACACACTTTATACTGAAATGTACATTTAATATTCACTGTTCACTTAGATCAGATTAAACCTGCCAGCTTGGCTTAGAAATAAATGCTATACCAATCTGGACAATAACAAAACCAATCCAGTGTGCCCAGGGTGTCCTTTGTGGTACCTTGCTGTTGTCAAATCCCTAGCAAGGCTGGATGGGCTGGTGGTTGGGGCAAGTACTGAGGTGTTTTGTCATGACAGTGTGACTAAGCAAACACAAAAGTGCCTCTTGATCCTTCTCCTGTTTCTGTATCTCCCTCTCTGGGCAGTGGGGACACCAGTTGCTGGTTGGGGTCAGTTTTGCTGAGGAAGGGTTCACCCACTGCTTGTTGCCACATCCATGCCTAGCTCTTGGTTGCCAGAAGTGATTTATGACGTAGTGGGTTATTTTTGCTGAAAATAGAGGTATTTCTGCTAGGAAGAGAAAACGGGACTAACTCCTGCCCCGCAAAAGCAGGTAAGGATCCATCTCTGTCTGAAATTGGGGGCTGCTTTAGAAGCCTAAAGCAGATCATTCTTCTCTCATAAAAACTATGTGGAAAAAAGAAAAAGTCTCCTCCCATATCCCCTGGATAGAGATGCAACACAGAAAGAGAGGCTTGCTTTCCTCTTACCATCCTGCCTGAGCTCAAGGCCAGCCTTCCCCTGAGAAGAGGCACAATCCGCTGTATTCCATTTCCACCAGCAAGACTTCTCTTGCGGAAGCCCTTCCACTTGTTGTAGATAATAAAATATTTATTTGCCCAGAGATTTGGACCTCTCTTCCTTATTTCACATTAGTGCGCTAATCGCTGGCAGCAGAGTAAGTCTCTCTCCCCCTCATCATGTGCGGGTGCTCTCCTCCTTCACTTCAATGGATATTTATTTTTCATATAAAGCAGACTAACTGGAAAACCAGAGTATCTGATTACCTGGGGGCAGTGCACTGTGCTGAGATGATGTGCAGTGAGCAGGCAAAGAGTTTGAAGGGTGGTCTCTGCTTCCCATTTTAAATGGTATGGTTGCCATGGGGTAAAATGAGATACCTCTATGTGTCAGCAGCCTTCTTAACCCAATTATAGTGGGCATCTAAATAGTTTCAAATGAAACTCTACTCCTCTGAAAGGACTTCCTCTAATGTAAAGTTCACTTCTTTGATAGGACTGAAGTCACAATTGTCTAATATTCAATTTTTTGTTCCTTAAAAATGGCATAGAGCTTAGGAATGATGAAAACCCAAAGCCACAACCACCTCCTTATCTCTGTCAGGTTAGGTGATACATCTTTTCAAAACAGAAAAATTTCTAGTACATTTTTCATTCTGACACAGACCTCTTTCTGGGGAATTGTAGGCTTTTTGTCTGAAAATTTCTGTCACTGAATTCTTGAGCCCAAGATTGGGAAAGAAACCAAAACAGAAGTACTCAAAGATCATTCTGAAATTGCTTGGCATTTGTAATCTTGAAAATAAACAGGAGTATGACTGTATCATGAATTCTGTGTTCTCCTTCCTACCCAATAATCTTAGAAAACAGAAATACTTACAGGAGTGGACAATTACAAATGCAAGCAAGAAGATCGCTGTTTGTCTCCTAAAAAAATTTTTCAAACTTTGACAGAGAGCAAGTGCCCCTTATCACCCTTCCCTAAAGAAATCAGCCATTGCAACTACTTTGAAAGTTGGCTGTACCTACAATGCTACTGAGAGCATTTTTCCAACATTGCAAGAAAAATTGTCATGACAACATATTATTAATAACTGAATCTGCTGCTGTTCTTCCTCTGTGGCACCAAAATGCTAGAAACTACTTAAAGCAGGAAAGATAATAATCTGTTTAATAAACATGTTTGATTGTGGAAGACAGTGCTTCTAAACCTTTTCTAGTTGAAGAATCACCTAATTTGTAGTTTTAAAAAAAGGACAAGAAGAACTTTGGAAAACAAGTTCATTTATTTTTGTCAAGCTCTTTTGTTTCAACATTTGTGAATAGGAGAAAATATATATTGAAGAATTTATGTTTATTTTTGCAATATGCCTCTGACCAGGACCTGAGTGTTGGCTCCTGGGCTGAATAATGAAGACTGGGTGGTTTGTGCAACAGGATGGTTTGGTGATGAGAATTTCTGATGCTTTTTGCTTCACTTACTGGTTTCAGCATGGTCCTGGTTTGTAACTACCCACTTCTGACAGCTGCTCTCAGTAAACTGCTTCCTATCTCAGACATGACCGACACTGGGACTGGTTTAGCTGAAGCTCCACAAACCGGAATGGCCATAAGGTGCTTCTTTTCAGTGTAGACCAGCAAAACCATGACTCCTGTTAATGACTGACGACCTATGCAAATCTCACCTAATCTCGGTCTCTGTACCAGGAAGTATGCTGATGTCCACCTGCAGCTCCAGCCTCTGACATACTCGGGGCATGAGGGCACTACCCCCTGTGTAAGCATCCCTATTCCTAGCTAGTAGCTGCAGCACTCAGCTGGGGTTTACGCACAGAGGGGCACCTTCTCCCCACACCAGGCACCCTTACAGAGCAGGACTGAAGCCGGCTGGCAGGGTGTGAGACTGTGGTTTGCTCAGCTATCGTTCAACCTGCACCTATGTTGTGACTGAATACATGCCCTCAGGTCTACAGAGAGCAATATACAGCCTTTCTTTCAAAAAATATGTTCTATTGGAAAGCGTTTAGTGTAGTACAAAGCCAGTAATTGGGTGTGTCTGTTGAAACTCTGAGTCATTTCTCAAGTCCACTCCAAAGCCAATTTGAGTCCTAACGGGCAAAGGAGCAGTTAAGCAATTACTGCACCCTGCAGTCCACACCGCTGATAAAAGAGAAGGGCTCCGACTGTCAAAGCTCAGGGAAATGTCCATCTCGAGTTTGATGTTAATCTACAGGGCTAAGGTTTTAATTCACACCCTTGACAATTTTGTTGCAATAGGATGTAAAATAAAATTGGATAGAGATTCAATTCAGTCAATCCAAGTTGTAATTATTGGTCAAAAGTCACAATGCCAGACACATTTATTGTTAGTTATCTCAGTAATCTTTAACCTTCCATGGCAAAAGATCTCCAAAGAGAAACAGAAAACAAACAAGGGTTGGGCATTAAAACATAATGACTCAACTGAACCTTCACTAGCCTTAGACACTATTTTCTCTTCTTTTGTTTTAAATGTCCTTCCAAGCCTGTAAAGCAAGCTTGACAGCTGTGTCAGGACACAAGAGGTGTTTGGCTTAACAGTGATCTTGTCCATTGAGCATCTGTGGAAGTGTTAGGTTCTCTGAAACTCACGGGTCTTGGCCAATTAAAACCAAAAGCATCCCCTATCACTGTGTGATAACTTCACCCGTTGCTTAAAAGTCTGGTTTGAACTGAAGACGTTCATTAGTTCTGTACATAAATTCCAGTCTCTTTGTTAGGTACTGAAAGGGTAGATACTACAGATACTATGCAAAAAGCTCTGGAAAAGTGCATATCACTGTACTGAATTCATATGCCACTTGATATTATGTGCACCAGAGCACATAAGGTATGTCCAGAGAGAGATCACTCACCTATTCTTTAAATATGCAAGCGGAATCATGAAATGTCATTGGCACAAACTGAACTAGACAGCACTCTGCCAGCAAGGCAGATGAGCTTGAGTTTAAGGCTCTAAGGAGACCTGGGTTCAAACCTTAGCACTGACTTTCTGTTTGACCACATGTGAATTAATCATGTGAATTTGACCACTCAGAAAATCCCTCCAAAGTGGTGTAAGACCTTTGAGTGAGGGATCATGTAAGAGCAAGGTGATACAAACTTTTGTTGATCTATGATGTTTTTAAACATAATACTGGGGGGGGAGGGGGAAAGAGCTGTGTGAAAACATGATTTCATTTCACAGGGTTTCATTTCATTTTGTTCTGCAAAGGAATTACACAACCATGTTTTGATTTGACTTTTGGGGTGCAAAAAAATCCAGTTTTGGCTCTAACACCACTGCCAGTCAGCAGGATTACTGAGACACTTCTGAAGAAGATGTTCAAACCCTTTGATGAACCAAGTCTGTCACTTGGAAATTTGCAGGACCTGAGAGAATGTGTTGACTGTTGCGTTTTGTTGTTGGTTGGGGGGTTGAGTGTTTTGGGTTGTTTTTCTGTTGTTGGGGGGACTGGGTATTTGGTTCGAGTTGCTGTTTTGATTTTTTTTCTTGGAATGAATCACTTACTTTCACCTGGTTTTGAATTGACACCATGAGAGAGTACTTTTGGCAGGTTTTTTAATCCTGTGAGTCCTCCTAGCTCCTAAACACTGTGGAAATAGTTTTAGAAATTCAGAGAGATTAGAGAGAGAAAGAGAGAAAAGGAGCGCGCAAGGGAAAGAAAGAGAAATTTCTCAAAGGGCTAGCAAATCTTAGCAAATGTGGCCTTTTGACAAACGTGGCCTGAGTTCCAAGTTTGCAATGAAACCTGAAGCCAGGCAAGATTCTTGTGATTTGGGGCTCTGCTATGAACATTTTGCACAGCTCTAGCTAAAAGGATCTGTCCTGCTGTGCTGCACTCTGTGCCCTGTGTGCAGTGCATTTGTCACTGTGCAGAACAGAGGAGGGGAGTACAGATCAAAGGCGTCAGAGAAAGATGGGCTCAGCAGCATTCGAGGATCAAGGTACCCCTTAAAGTTTTTGTGGTTTTCTATTTGTTGTTAAGCATTTTTATTTGAGGGCAGATGAGGGGGGAGATGCAGAGAGGAATCTGCTGCCCTCTAGTTCTGTGTGTTGCTGGTCATTTCTGCCTGTAGGACACTGAGCCTTGTTATCAATTAATACCCCGTATTTAGTTATTAATACCCTAGCACCCACATAGAAGTACATTTGTGATCTTCACCTGCAGAAAATCAATCCGATTCCTTTCTGGATAAACCCTTGTCTCCTGGAGGAGACCAGCTCCAGAAACCGATTTCTAAAACAGTGTTTGTGATGCTGCAAGTTAAAATTTTGGATTAATTTCTGTTGCCCTGCTTATGTGCAGAGATCTTCAGGCAATCAGAAACCTCACCTGCAAATCTTCCTGACAGTACAGTTTCGCCTGTAGCTATGAGGTTCAACCATATACAACACATCTTCCTTCTAGTCTCACTGCTCTTAGAACAGTGCCGGGCACATTTTCTGTTTGCATTATGCCTAATACACAGACTCAGCATTTGGCATTGTTTGTAAGCCTATCATTATCTTTGTTCATATTGACATCAAAAGCTTCCTTCATGTGTGTGTCTACGAGCCCGGTGAAGCTGCTCTATCAATCAATCAAACAACTAGGCAATCAATCAGCATACAAGTATCTGAAGCTAAATACAACAAGAGAGCATGTCAGGCAGATACCTGACTTCTAATTAGTACTAGGTATTATTCTAATTTCTCTGGCTTGTTCTGTACTTCATAGGACCTGGGGATGTACTTTGTCATTAACATGTCAATAAAGCAATACAAATGAGGCTGGAGGGAAATATCAGCTCCCTGCACCACAGTGTCAGCCCGGTCTCTGGTGCATTCGTTTGCTGGGGGGCGAGAGGGGGAAATGCACTTTCAGATGTAGTTGATCAAAGAAATATCATATACAATAGATTTTCTTTTCTTCACTCTAGTGGCTGGGTGGCCCATTGCGATTGATTGAATTTTATGAATTAAGTGAATAAGTGAACACACAATGACAAGGAGGTTGTGTTACAAAAGCTAGGATGCCAGATTCTGCATCCCTTAAGCCGGTGTCATTTGGGAATAATTCCACCGACAGCAATGGAGCTACACTAGATTTCTTCTGAGGCCTCTTGGATCTGGCCTGCCTTGTTTTTTTGATGGCTGTAATTTATTTTAATTATTTATGCTAACCTTTTGTGCCATGCTTTAAAAGTGCTATGATATATTTTCTGAAGGTAGGGAAAATTTAGTAATATAGGTCATTACTGCAACATTAATACTATTAAATCTTTGGAGAGAAGAAATCCCACTGCTGATGGTGTGAAAATGATGAGGTATGTAGATTAGCACACAGCAAGATAAAAACATTCATCTGTAAAAGCAGGGGGAAAAACAACAATTCCTCTTCACATCTCATGTTATTTGGAAATAGCAAAACCATCCTAGTCCTGTTTTTCCTAACATGATATTTGCAAAATATAGCAAACAAACAAAACTAAATAAGGAAGAAAGTTTAGGGATCCTGGAAACATATGCCTGGACCTATGAGTATCCATCTAAAAACTCTTTCCACGACAATGTACTTTCCCTAACCCTTATAAATTTCTCCACAGCACTGATGACAATGGAAAAAAAGGGTAAAATAAGATGAGAAATAATAGCTTTGATGATGGTAGAACCTGGATAAGAAGAATTATTGTGCTTAGTAAATTATCAATCTTTATTCTTAGGTGGTTGCATAACCCAGATAACTTTAAGGAAGAGCTGTTCTGTTCATGAGATTTAGGGATAGTTTAATGCATGAATGAGCTGCTGCCATCTTCTGACTTCTCTGAGTTCTGCAAATTAAAAAAAAATTCTACTGTAATCAAGTGCCCTGGGGGAAATACTTGTAGCGTTAGAAGTGAGAGGTACCTAGGGCTTCTTCAATAATTTTTAAATATGCTGAAGTACTTCAGGTAACTTTTACAAGTATATAAAGTAATACTCAAATTGGGGTATGGATACATTGGCGGGTTACCATGAAGAGAAACAGATGAGAACACTTTGCCTGAAAAATGTGGTTTCTTCCAAAGTTAGACCCTAATTTGCTTCTCTACAGCCATATGTACAACTCCACTAAACCACAGGGCAATGTCCGTGTACAAATGTGGTGAAAACATAACTTAATGACCTGGAGGTGATACTGAGATTAGGATGCCTTTTGACAATGCAAGTTCTAAGGGAAGGCTCATACGTTATCATTTTGAAAAAAAGAAGCAAATTAAATGTCTGGATGAGAAAAGTCTTCAATTTCAGAAATTCAGTTTCAAATTTTTCATACAACTCTTCAGCTTTACAAGAGGCCAAGAGGGAGTCGCACTTGAGAGCATCCACAGCCTTGGGTATATTTGAAATGAGGAGCCAAATTCTGCACTTTGAGTCCTTTTGAATATCAGTGCTCTTTTTGCTGTTATGGTTTTCTTGATGCAGTGGTTGCTCATAGAGTCTGGGTATATAATCCTATTCATTTGTTTATCAGGCACTCATCTACCATCAGGAAAATTCAACGCCCTTTTAAATGTAATAGTTACTGTGAGAAATAAATACATTATAGGCTACTTTAAGTGAACTGTAACTATTGCCTGCCATATTAAGTGTTTTTGGATTGCCTTCTCCTGCCGTGTAGACCACACTCAGGTAGGATTGTCTGAAGAAGAGCTCTGTGCTGAGTCCAAAGACTGGCTGTTCACATGCTTCAGAAAGAGATATGTCTGTGGAGAAAACAGGCTTTGAGAAAGAAACTTTAGGTCCAAGATTTTTATCTCCTACCTCTCACTTGTGCTCAGGACCAGCCATTCTGAATGTTCACAGTTCATTTTGGAGAGATATATGCAGAGTCCGTAAGTCTGGGTATCTGGACACTGATTTTGGTACCAGACAAAATGAAGTGCCACAAGACAGCCTCAGCCATTATGCCATCAGAACCTGACAGTCCTAAGGAGCAAAATATGTGTCAAAAATCACAGATACAAACAGTACCTGGTCAGAGAGCTTTCCTTTAATTGTCTCTCCTGGACATACCTCTGGCCTCTTTAATTACTTTGGGTCTGAGGGAGAAGGAAAAGTTAACAAACTATGTTCTGATCTGCAAACCTATAAGAAAGAGTCAAAACACATAACATCTCTCTCTCTCATGTGTTCCTTTCAGCTCCAGCAGCTGCCCAAATCATGCAGAGATGACATGGCTTTTACTGGTACTTTCATACCCATCCTGGTGCATAATCTCTAGTGAGATGGGTGGAAATAGAAGATTCCCTTTGCCATGTGAATAGGTAGGTAGAACAGGATCCAGAGCAGGTACCGGACAGCCAGTACACAAGGATACTTCCATCAGGGTAGGGAGAAACCTGCAAGTGTGGAGCTTTTCATTGTTACAGCCAGAAGCAGCTCCTTAGGCCAGTGACAGAGCAAAGCCCCAAAGCCTCCTGAGGTGGGTCTCCACTACCAGCAGCATCTATCCCTGTCAGGCCAGACCTGATACATCATCTCAGTTACCCACCCCACCCTTTGCCCTTCATTTCATTAAAAAAAAAGCAAAGCACTCTTCACCGTGCCTTCATGCGGGTGGCTCGTAGCCCCTGGAGGCATGGTGACCTGCGCTCACCCTGGCAGCTTGTGCCATCATGCCTACACAGTATTTACAGCTCTCCTGTGCCAGCCCCACTGCCAGCTGTGAGACTGCCAACATGCTTCCTTTCTATTGCCTGTGGAGAGCCACAAGACAAGAAGGCTTCTGCCTGTGTGTTGAACTAGTGTTGGCTTATGAAGTATATCTGACATCCAAAGGCCAGCTGTGCTCCATTCCATTCCTGAGATCTCGAGCCGGTGAATGAAATGAATGAAATGTAAGCGCTGCTTTATTAGCTTCTTTTATGTAGTCACCTCGGGCTGCACAGGTGTGCTAGGAGCTGTTGGGATGTTGGATGTGTGCACTCGGTACGTGGTTAAACGATGCAGAGGCATTTCATTTTGGAAGCACATGACAAGGGAGAAAACAGTTTCCCAGTCCATTTGCCTGTTCAGAGACACTGTAGACCTGGGCCTTGAGGAGGTATAAGGCTGAAATACTGACCACATGTGGCTGTCAAAAACACTCTTTCCTTAGCCCTGGCTTAATTGCAGAGTGGGTAAATATGCTTTACAAATTCATATTCTTTCTATATGTTCCAAAGGAAATTAGCAGCCTAGTCTTACTGTGTTAAACTGCTGGCAGTTCTGCCTGAAACACCTGTACCTGGGAGGGATATCAGGTCTATCAGGACACATATATCTGTCTCAAGGATGCCTGCAGATTTGCTGTACAGCTTTGCTGCTTGGAAAAAAAATCTTCCAACTAGCTTAACAGGTTTCCAAATTATCTTTGGTTAGGAAAGGTGTTTCCATGATGATATAAATCCTAACCCCAAAAATCCTGGAGGAGAATTTCGTGCTATTAGATGATACTGCTAAAGGATAAAAGCATCAGTTGTTCCATATGCTGGTCCCCATTTCCCCCATCACTCCACCCCTCCTGTGCTATTAAACTGAAGATCCAATTTATTGTCATCTTCCCAAGGAACAGGCACAGCTGCAGTCATCTCTACAGCTTCAGAAAGTGTCCTCGTGCTTGATGAAGAAAATTTCCCTAGGACCCCCATGAAAATTTGTCTCCACTTGCCTAAGAAATTTGCGTTTTATGATACCTCCTGTACTTATTGCCTATGTAAGAAAAAAGAATTTTAGAAGGAAAATACACTAAAAGTTGGTGTTTAGTCCCCAGCCTCGTGAGTGTTCCCTGAAAAATGTTTTGAATCATGCCCATCGCATTAATATATTGAGCTTTCCTAAAGAAACCTGGCAAGACCTTGTTTGTCAGCATGCAGACTCTAGCCTGCAAGACTAAGGAATAGGTGTACAACCTTTTGTGTTAGAGCTTCCATGCTTACTGCCTCCACTGGTAACCAGGCTTGGCGCAACATCTGATGAACAGTCATGTGAAGTCTGGGTGGCACAGAGACTCAGGAGCCTGAGTGGCTACAGGTCTCAGTTGAGTTGGTTCAGAAGCAGATGCTACCAGGGAGAGTGCCATGACATGTCTAACAATTACAGGTCCCAGCTTTGCTTTCCTTATTCTCATCTCCAAGAGTAATTCTGATATCAGGATAAATTCTTTCCTCTGCTGAAGAAAACAAGAAAAAAAAATTAAATATCTCTCAAGTTTATCTGTTGTGTCTACTTATCAAACACTCATTCCTGTTCACCCAGAGGAAAAAAAATACTGTATTTTCTCTCTAAGAATGGAAAATGGTTTGTCTTTAATCCACCCCACAGGCAGCAGATTTCCAAACACAGTAGTCATTGCCACATCTATCTGCAAACTGCTTATCCTGAATTTCAGTGCTTAGAGCACTCTAGGTGTTCAGGGTCCTGTCACCACACAAACTTTCTGACCCAGCTCCAGACTGACAGAAGTTTCACTGGGAGAAAGCTCTTTGCCCCAGTGTATTTCACATAGATGTGGGATGTAACACAGACAGAGCATAGACTTTTAGTGAAGAATTCATTTGGTGACACTTTAGGGATTGCTATGAATAAATGCTAATTCAGAATTGCCAAAGTAGTAAAACTGGAAATTGAGGAGACATTGCATAGTGCAGAAGGAAATTTAAGTGTTCAATTGCTTATTCAGTTCCTTGAGAAAGTCTTTTACTGAAAGGGAGGTTGACTTAGATGTGATTGAATAACCCGGGGTGATGTGTGTGTGTATATATGTATGTGTGTGTGTATGCTATAAATAAAGATCTCAAAGATGAATATGTGTTTCTTTTTCCTGAAGACATTCCACAGTTGATATCTCTTCTCACAGATCCCACCTACACAATAGTGTCACTCATTTATTTACTTTCATTTGGAATTAATGTATATCTGGAATATCTTCAAACACATCTTATATAGAAGGTTGTCCTGCAGAGACAGACTGAATGCTGGTTGTAATTATTTGGGTTCAATGACTACAACTCAATTAGTGTATTAAATGCTGTGGAAAGGGAAAAGGAATTCCACACTCTTAAGCACTCAGTACTTGAACCTACGTGGTGCAGCGTTGGTGTTAGAAGTGTGTTGAGTCAAATTTAGTTCCTGTTTTTGAAATCCAGAGAAATTCAGGCTTTACTCACTCTTACTTTCCATGGAAAAAAGCAGAAGTGCATTAAAATTCTCACTAGCATATCTCCTGGACATTTTGCTCTAGAATAAATTGAACCTGCTTTTTAACTCAAAGATCGGTTCCTCTGTAATGCTGCTAAGAGCACAGCAAAGACATGCATCGTGCCTTGGCAACAGAGGACTATCTTGCTCTTGGTGGTCTTGGCAGTCTTGGCTCTGTGTTCCATGGTTGAGCAAGAACTTAGCCTCTTATCAGTCTAGTTTCAGTCCGAGAACAACAAAAGCCAGGGAGCCCAAAGCTCGGAGCTGCCAGCCATTCTTTATCTAGGAGGCTGAATTAATAACCTGAAGTTCTAGGGGAGCAATTATTTGAAAAAAATAGCTGAGGTTTGATACTCACCTTAATGTTTAGCCAGTAGAAAACCAAAGATCACGAAAGACAATGCATTTTTTATAACTACTGTAGAATTTCGTACCAACTGCATTGTCTTCACTGGACCCAAGCTGCGTATTATAAATTAATTGTTCACAGGATGTGGGGGGAGACTGTAAACATCAGAAGTGGTAACCTTGGACCAGCAAAGGTACATGCAGTTCTCTAGCTTTTCCTGCAGCTTCTGAGCCCTCTGGGTGGGCAAAGTGATCTACTTATCCATGACCCCAAACAGATTGTGAAAAGAAACAATAAGACTGAAATGCTTTATGCACATGGGAAATAGTTAAGACATTAGAAAATTTTCTCTACATGTTATCGTGGAATGATTCCTCCCCCTTGCTTTCCAGTGCACTGGGGAGATAGGAGCTGTAAGAGAAAGCCAATGATTAAGGGGTTTTTTTGTTTGTTTGCTTTCAAATTGCAGTCTGAAATGTTTCTTTAATTAACTCCAAAGAAGTTGCATTCTTGATTCCCCTAGAGATGTTTCTGGTTGATGCAAACGGAGTACAAGTCTTCTGACCTCTTCAGAGGCTAATGTCAGGCACCATCCTTGTGTTGTCTTCTTACATTGCTGGACACAGACACAAGATATGAAGTAAATATCAAAAAGTTGTGGAGCTTCAAGCGTTCAGCCAAATAGCAACACAAACCATTGGCTAAAATCAACCTTAAACACAAGAAAATGTACCAGTGCAGGACTGAAACTTTTAGCACTTTCCTGCCTGCACCATCTTCTCCCACCTGCTTTTCTCTCCCTGAGGGCATCACCACCCCTTGCCTGGCATTCTGCAACTGTCTTCTAATTACTGTTTTCAGAATCTCTCTCCTGATCTTGACCAGTACTGGAGGGGCAGAGTTATAAACCAAGTGAGTCTCAGCACTGGAAAATCACCTGAGAAACAACAGGGCTTCTGACAGCAGAAAAAGTAGTTATTTTCAGATTAATTTTGCAGTCCCTGTTGTTGAAGGCCAAAGCTACTTGGACAGCCCACATAGCCATCTGTGTTTCACAGTGCTTACCTGAACTGAACTGTCATTATTTTATTTCAGGCTTATCATTAGCTTTGAACAGAACTTTGTCAGGTCTAGGAAGGGAAGGCAAGGACATAGCTGTTGGCCGAGTCTGTCTCCCGCCACCTTCAACAGAAGAGATGAACCTGTCAGGGGCTGGCTTGCCTCAAGGTATCCTGTGGCAGTTGTTTGTTATCCTGTTACCACTGACCCGCTGACAGTGACTCCAGCTCCTGGTTATGGCCATACTGAAGCTGTAAATTAGGGGTTGGAAACTCACAGACAATTATTATTTTGCAAAGAGCCAGCTCCCCAAGTATATATTTGCAGTGAAAGCTTTCCCTGCCCATCATTCCTACAGATTATGATCCCAGTTGTCAATGAATCTCTCCAAGATCTGAAATTACTCTTTCAGAGACCTGCTCCGGGCCCTTCTGTATTAGAAGAGAATTTACAAAGGAATACATTACAAGAACTTTCAGCCAGCTATGACTTGCAAGGAATCATGCTTTAAAAGCTAAACTATTGTTTAATCGTGCCAAAATTCATTAATTCTTGCAAAATCTCAGATCTTCTTGCTGCAGCACATTCATCTTTAAGTGTCATATTCCATGCACACAGCCCAATTTCATATTTACATGACAAATACTACAAACCAATGCTCCTTGATATAGTTGCAGCCTTGTGATGGGATTATTTCCCTTGTGAGAAAGCAGAATATTAAGTCCATTAAAACCTATGTGAAGTATGGCAGGCACACAGTAATTTTATAAGACTGAGGGGAAAAATGGTACCCTGCTATGCTGAGTTGAGGTCTTTTCTATTTTTTGACACTTTACATTTCTGAGCTATCTGGTAAGAATCCTCCTTGGTTAACACCACTGGAGCAAATTCAACTCTCAGCAATGTGGGTGTAGATCTGGAGTAATTCCATTCTGAATAACAGAGATACTTCAGGCATACTCTAGACCCACTATTACATAGGTGACACAACGGAGAAAGACTAAGAGACAAATCCAGCTCATGAAATTATGATTGCAAATGGATTGGCCATTGTATGTGCTTATCCCCAGGGAATTACAACTGGTGAAACGAGGGACCCATCCTATGAGAAGAAAGAGCCTTATTTCAGACTCATTTTTAAGAAAGCAGTCTGAAACAGAGACCTTGCTCAGAGAAGTACAATACTGCATCTAGTGGGCTTTTATACCCTTGGTCCCACTCTGGCTGGTGGGGAACTGGGGCACAGAGACAGAAATTGCTGTAGGGCACTGGGAGGCCACAAGCAAAGGGAGGATCAAACTTTGGTTTGGAGTGGGAGACAGGTGTGTGGGCTGTATTGGGAGGAAGCACTGAGGTAAAGGTAGGTGTGTTCAAAACAACAGGCTTTTACATACTATTGGGTGAATTCTTTACAGGACAGGAAGAGTGTGTGTGTGTGTGTGTGTGTGTGTGTGTGTGTGTGTGTGTGTATCAAGAAATTATTGTTTCATGCCAAGTTTCAGGCTGCCATTCAGCCAAGTTTCCATTCTTCTTCCATCCCTCTCCCAAAACAGATTAACAACAGAGTGATGCAACTTCACACTATCCAGGGATGGATTCTGCAAGCCCATCCATTGAGGCAGCCACTGTCTTCCACAGAAAGTCATAGAGACAGCATTACTGTGGTTTAGGGAGGTGAGGAGAGATGTTTATATGGAAGGGATCCAAGGCCAGCCACCTGATGACAGGTGTCCCCCCCTTCCCCATTCCCTCCCTTCCCTTGCTGTGGAACTGCTTGTCAGTCAAGCCGTGATTTTGCTGTCTCAGGCAGGGCTGGAGTGGGATGTTGCTGTATGCCCTCTCCAGCTTGTGGTAGCTGCCTCTCATTACTGCCATGTTGCTAAGGTTTTCGTGACTCTTGTCCAAGCCCAGCAGCTGGATTTTGGCAGCCTTCCAGGCACTTCCACTAATGTAACTCAAAGTTACCGCAGGTTTTCTCAGGAGGTTCAGGTTGCTGCTGGACTCTTAGGGATGCTTGCTTTTCCTGGCTACCTTTCTCCAAGGCTTTAGCTTTAATTCTGGATAGTTTACATCTCTGGAGTCGTTAGACATGGGACCCGTGTGCTTCTGTGTGATTATGTATCACACCAACATTTCATCAGAGCAAGGCGCAGCTCTGGTGATGTATGACATGAGAGCATCATCAGTCAGCCAGCGCAATAATGATGCATTAGCGTAATATGCCTTCAGGATGGAGTTGTACTGATGATGTATTTTCAAAAAGATGGAGTCCCAGAGAAAAGAAACAGTCTGGAGCTAATTCAATATGAACATGGCCACCGAGAGCACATAGTTGCAGCTGATTGAGATAAGAAGGATGACTATACATTACCCACTCTGACCCTGATCCTTTCTTTTACTCTTTTAATCTTTCTTCTTTCCCCCCTCCTCACTTGTCTCCTCCTCTAGCACTTTTCCCCTCTTACTTTTTGCTCCTCTTTCTCTTCTTTCTTTTTTCTTTTTTTTTCCCTGTTTGTTTTTTTTCACACTGGTGACTCTCATGGCCACTGGCTTTATTCATATATTCCTGTCTCTCACAGTCTGACCTTGTGTCATGCTGTATAACTTAATATTATCCCACTAGAAACTTTTTCCCCTCTCTGAGTGAGATAATATTAAGGTGACCTGTAAGTGCAATAGATAAAAATCTCCAGGCCATCTAGGCAATGACATTAAAAATCATCACAACCCTTAAGTGATGAAGGGGGGGGAAATCTTATGGGATCTTTCCTTGGCAAAGGCAGCAAATGCGGGCTGAGGAGTGGCTACCCCTGGGATTTCTCATAGCCTTCAGCTTCTGGAAGATGAGAAGTGTGTTAACCCATTCACACAGATAACAATATTAAAACAACAAACAGGGCTCAATCAAACCCAGATTGTCATCTTTCATTGGATAAAAAGTAACCTTTCTAATAAACATTTCAACTAATAAAGACTACAAAAGTAATTAGACTATTAGCTTGCTAGCCCCTGACACCCAGACATTCATTTCAAAGTAACTTTCCTGCAGTGTTTAGACTGAGACAATTGAATGACGGAAAGATATTATACCAAGCTGAAACATAAATAAAATTGGCTTCAGTCTTGTCTGGAATTCAGGCTATACATGGAACTCAGATAATGCCCTCAGTCTAGTCCTAACATGTTGTTAGCATCCACCTCAAGAATAGATGAATTCTAGGAATTTGATCTTTCAACAGTCTCAAATGCATATTCTGTGAAATAAAGCATTTTGCAACACCTCACAGTACCAAAGCATTTTGCAATAAATATTCACTATGGAAAATGCAAAAGATCTTTTGTGACATTTACATTTATTTTCGATTTTTATTTTTACTTTACCTCTTAATTTATTATCACTGCTTTTTCTTCCAATTACATTATACTCAGAGATTCCAATCAAGGCACAGAAACCTGTTCTGAAAGAACCTGGGCACACACACTTAAAAAGGCAGTTCTTGCTTGGCCACTTAATCACTACATCCCACACAGTGCAGGATTTCTCTTTATGTTTAGAGTGAGTTAAAAATCCTCTGAAAAATGCAGGGGCTTGTAGCCCTGGTGGCTGAAATCATCTGTTTATTCATGTATAACTCAGGCACATCAGTGTGCCTTAGCACTGAGCTGAACTGACACAACAAGTGTTGATTTTCCATGTCTAGCTTGTGGCCTCACTGTTATAAAAGCTACTAAGCAGGTCAGCTGTAGAGACATGCAGAAAATGGACTGCAGCCCCCTCTGCTCATTTCCCATAGCCTGCCATGCTCTCAGTGCAGTCAGGACTGGGAAGCAGTGACCTGCAAGCTGGATATAGTTCTGCTCTTGCTGCTCCAAATTCATTTTCAGTTAAATGGTTCAGGTGGGAAACTGTGGAGTCGCTGGAACTGATGTCTTGCTTTTCATTTATTTCCAGTATGAGCTAATTCATCCTCAGCTCATCCAGATGGAAAACCAGTCATTTCATTCCCATTTTACAGGTAGCGAAATTGAAGCAAATTTAATTGACATACTCCAAGTCATAAAAAGAAGGAAGAGCATGAGTAGCTTAGAAGCAGGAGTCTGCTGTTGTAAAATTCTGCTTCAGTCCAGGAAAGCCAATTCTGCATTTAGCTTCTACCCCTTCTGAACTACAACTTCTAAATATCTGTTCATCAAGTATCAGCATGAATAATCCTGCAATTTTTTGATGTTCTTTTCCCATAAACTGTCATGAGTTTCTCTACAAGTATTAAGTCATAAAGGTTTGGCTTGCACAATAAATGCTGCCAGAGAGATGATCTCTGTTGCTCTCTAGCACCAAAGCTCTAATTGGCTGGTGAGACTGATTAACATGTGAAGCAAAGCTAAGGTCTTTAATCAATCTTAGAAGTCATTTATTGAGAGTATATGACAAAGCCATAAAGGTTATTGCAAATGACATATTTTAATATTAAAACCAGAACCTTCTGCCTTTGTAGAGGTTTGAATATGCTTTTCCTCTCTGTTTATAATAAATTAAGATTAAAATTAAATAGATACAAAATAAAAGGATGACTCAGGAATGTAAGCCTCTTTATCACTAGTCAGTAATATCCAGAGCACTGGAATTCCTTGCCCCAGAATGCCTCAGAGCCCAGCCCAAGGTTCATTCACCCCAGCTAACACCTGCTATCACTCCGAAGTGGTTACTTATCATCATGTCTGATCTTGATGAGAAATTGGAAAGCACTATGCACACTATTCTCATTTCTCTCTTTGTAGAAGTAAGGTTGAATAAAGTATAGGTGGTTACACGAAATGTCAGTCTCAGCATATAAAGAAGTCATATGCTGAGGGCTGATTCCCTGCTCTGCAAGGCAGAAGGGAGCATTTATCCTGCATAGATATCAGATTCAGAATGGATCCTCAGGGAAGGCTGGGGGTTGTAAAGATAAACCTGTTCCTAAATCTGAAAGCTCAGCCTGAGACTATGCTTCTGTGTAAGGAAGGGATATGCCAAGAAATTGCATAAGCATCTGACAGCTTGCTAGCTGGATGAAACAGAGAGAGACACCTCTTGGGTGATCTAACATATAGATAGTTATAATTATGTTTTTCTATTTCTATCCACCTGTCTTGAAATTGAGTAACTATGCTGTTAAATTTGGATTGCAATAAACCCAGTCTTCTTTGCATTTACCTTAGCATTTGCCTTATGTTAAGAGTGACTTTAGAGTAACTGAAAGTCATCCCATTGTAAGGACTT
Source organism: Scytalopus superciliaris (assembly GCA_013400415.1). Lineage (NCBI taxonomy): Eukaryota > Metazoa > Chordata > Aves > Passeriformes > Rhinocryptidae > Scytalopus > Scytalopus superciliaris. The sequence goes on from VXBX01004070.1 coordinate 35,636, forward strand.
GACAAGCTTCAAAATAGAGTCCTGGACCAACACCTAGAACTTTCTCACAAGCAGAGCTGCACAGGGCTGCTTAGTGACTTGTAGTTCAGGTCCTCAACGACACCCAAAAATGGTGTCTATTCCCCTTCTTGGCCCAGGAGCTTCTCCAAAGGACCAGTGCAGAATCCAATAGCCAGGATAGGAATTTACTGGTAGTTATCATTTTTCCAAATATCACATTTTCAGTCTTGCTCTGACTACAGATTTTTTACCACAGAGCTTTTGTTTGTTCAGCTGCTCTTCAGCTCCTTTTCAGTCACCTGAGGTGAAATGAAAGGCCAGTCACATTCAAGATCAAGAAAAATTGTCATAACAAGGATTTTCAGAATGGTTCAGAGTAAACCCAAATTCATCCCGGAATGCAAACAATAGGAAACAAGGAGCAGCCAAGTGTGATTTTCACATATCTCACAAAGATGAAGGTATTTAATTCCATAAAATTTGCCATCTACATTGACAGATGAGGAAAATGAGGCACAGAGAAGCTCACAATTATTTTTTTCCTGTGACTACACAAAATAGCAAAGGAAAAACAAATATCTGAAAAGCAATTCCAAAATATTCACCATGAGACCAACCTCCCCCTTTTTTCTTTAATACTGCAGTCATTGACATGTAGAAGAAACAACTCAAAATGCATGTCCTCAGCACTGAATCCATGTCTACAAGAAGTGAGGATTTCCATGGGCATGGTACAAAACCAGTTAAGTGAAAGACCCTGATGTAGATGGCCAGAAAGATGGTGTTTGACCTAAGAAGAGTGAAACCCATACATTTTGTTTCTCTGACCAGTGTAAAAGTGTTCTTAAAAAAAAAAAAAAAAGAAAGAAAAAAGAAAAAAAGGAAAAGACTAGCAACAGATAAGAAAGGAGATGGGAAGTTTTGTTTCTAATGATGGAGTCTGTACGACCCTTAATGACCTCCTCCCATCTTCGGGCTCTCCGTGCCCTGAAGAGCAACAGATGCGCAGCTGGTAAGGCTAAATCAGGGCCGACAGCACAGCAAGACAGGTAAGGAAAAGGAGAACATTTTTTTCAAGTATTAAGTCTGGTATTCTGCCTTTTATTGTGCAGGAGTGTTGTAATGAGGGAAGTGTGCATATAGAAATTAGAGATGGGAAAGGCTATCAGGTCATCTTGTCCATCTTCCTCACAATGAGAGAGGTTCTGAAAGAAATATAGCATTAATGTAGGGCCAAGGAACAGAAGAAAAGGCAGGAATGAAGTGAAATAGGTTCCAAAAGCATTAGTGGCTGTTATAGGTAATACAAGTTAATAAATAACAGTAAGGCAGATGTGGACATTAATTGGCCATTTAGATGTGTGTGTGTGAAGTTATTAATGACAGACAAGTTCTAATATATCCTGTCCATATCCACAGTTAAAGTCAGAAAGAGTCCTCATTCAATAGCATAATGAGGCAGTCAATGGATGATCCAGCTATTTGACCTGTATTTTTAGTGCATTTAAATAGAATAACTAAAATACATTAACTACATCTGATATCCCGCAAGTACAGAGACAGAGAGAGAAGGGAAGATGACATGTCTGCAGGGAAAAAGGCTGGAAGCATTACTTCAAACTTCACACTATGCTTTAAGTGTGGCAGGAAAGACAGTGGAGTGGTTGTATCACACAAAATACTGTACTCTGAGAATCTCTTGAAACCCTGGTTGCAAATCTCACCATGGAAGAATCATATCCTGATGCAGTTCATTTTACCAGTGTTGGCTTGCAAGCTGATGCTGCCTGTCATGGAACAGGGGGCTGCTGGTTATTGTAATTTAGGTGAGCTGGGGGCTTTGAGCTGGGAACATTCTCAAAAGTGCATGACAGTGGTTCTATCATAAGCAGAGAACAATTTGTGACAGCTAGAGATCATCCTACAGATCTGTTCAGCTCTTATCATCCTTCAAAAATTCTCCTCCATACAAAGAACAAAATAAACCCAAAACTTGGTCATAGCATTGTCTCTACAAATAGTGTGTGACTGTGGGTGACACAGATTTTGTAAACAGAGAAGCTAACAAGAAATTCTGCATGGGGCTCATTTACAGAGCTGTTCCTGTGTCCCAACATCCATCCCTGAACATGTTCTCCAAGCAGATGATCTGACCTCCTTGGCATGCACCATGGCAGCCTGAGAACAGCAGGGCAGCATCAACTCCACTGCCACAACTGGGCTTATGAGACAGGAAAAAAATCTCATGGTGTGTGAACACTGACCATGTTCATTAGAAGCAAGTAGCATGGGTATAAAACTTCTTGTGTGACTGGGGCCAGGAAAAATATACACACAGATGAAAGATGGAGATCATCAGCCACTAGTCAAGACACAATACAGTTCTGTAATGAAAAAAAAATGATCCTACAGCTTAAGACTGTCCAGTCTTTTTTGGTTTCACTCTGGATGATGGTTGCTTTTCATTCCAGTGTTTAGAAAGGATTTGAGGGAAAGGAGGTGATTTAATTTCGTGACTGACTTTATGTATTTATGTACAGAAATATTTAAAATTAGCATACCTGCCTGAAGAACCATTCCCAACTGCAAGCAGTCCTGATCCCTTCCTGTCCTGCTGTCCTGCCAGTGAGATTTGAGTGTCTTCCTGGGATGCATTTTTGGGGCTGCAGTACTGTGTGGGGCAATGCCAGTGCTGGGGCTTCTAAAGGGTGAGGTCAGTCCGCCCAGACACTGGGGCTTTTTCTGAGGCAGCTTCTGAACTAGGAGATGGGAACCTCTCTAAAGAAGAAGTTAAGGAAGGTAAATTCCAGGTAATTCCCAAGACGCCCATCTCTATGCATCAGGAGAGAAGACTACACATATTAAAAATGTGGTTTTTAAGAAGGCAATGAGTCCCATGTGCCTTCCTCATGGGAAGAAGGTAGCAGGTGAAGCACCAAAAAGCAGTATTCCCAACCTTTTCTTTCCCAGAGAGCTGAGCTAGCATATTTCCCACCCTCCCGCAAGGGTTAATGAGAAACCTTTACCGTGCCCCTGACTTTGTCTTCCCCCCTCTCTGTATTCTTGCTTCCCTTGCCGGATCCATTTGCAAATGATATCACTTGTCTGCATATTGTCACTTGCCGCCTGCCCACCCATTTATCAAGTGTCTGCAGCTCGGCGCAGGCTTGCCCTGTCCTCCTTGCTCCATTGTTCCCCCTGACCCAGGGGAAGGCGCGTGTGAGCGGGAGGGAAGCGGGAGCGAAACGGGAGGGAAGCGGGAGGGAAGCGGGAGTTCTCCCGCAGCCCCGAGCCGGCCGGGCAGTGCGCGGCGGGGCAGCTGCGAGGGGACAATGACACGGGGAGACTGACAGCTCCCCCTCCCTGGCTGGCATTGACAGATGACCTTGCAGGGACAGCAGCCTTGGGCCTCCCCACAGACATTAGCTGATATAATGGGCTAGACTGGACGTGCCATTCTGGGAACGGAGGAGGTGGGGAAATAATCCTGGCTCGGTGGAAATAAACTCCACCATTTACTTTCACAATAGTCTTTCCCTCAAACTCATGAACTTGTTTCTCAGTAACCCTACAGCAAAATGATCATGGAATTTGAACACAACATTTACCAAGTCCTAATGAATAACATAATTATCACTTTATGCAAATCAAAGCTCATTTGCATCTGTGAATATTTAACTATTAAAAACAACGCTTTGATCTTGAATAAAAATATGTATATCACATAATCATAGCCTTATGGAACATGAAAACTATCTTTTTTTCTTTCCTTTTTTTTTTAAACTCTGCAGTTTTGCTGTGCTTGGGTTTGCTGTTTGAACCTTCTCGGTGGGGACTCCATCTATGGAGCTTCTTCCCCGAGGATGTCCACTGGGGTCTCTTGGTGGCTGTCATCCCAGCTGGGCACATCAGGCCTTTCTCTTCAGGTCACTTCGTCATTGAGCATGGCAGCCTTCCTTCAGTTTGCTCTTTTCTTGCCCAGTACTGTTCTCTTTCCTGGCAGGAGCTCTGGACCTCAGGTGAGCTGAGTCCTCCTGTGTCACACACCACTCCGGAGATGTTGCCAAGAGATGGGTACTTTATGCATTAATTACAGAGTAAGGGAAGAAGTCAAACTCTGCTTGCATATTTAAATCAAGCCACAGTAATGCAGATTTTTCTCTTAGGGAAAGATTACCAGGGATCACAGAGAAAGTATAGTCTTTCACAGGAGATTTCCCCACTGAAAGCTTTGAACCTGATTCACAGAATAGCTCTGTAAAGGATGACTTTGAGCAAAGGATCTAGAAGTATCCAGGCACCCAACACCTGCTGAAAACACCTTAACATTGGTAAGGAGTAGTTCTGGAGATTCAAACCATGCACTGTGAGATGTTGAATGACAAACCTCCTGTTTTCATAATCTGGAGGTATAGTTGTTGTCCTGGGTTATGCTTCATTAACAATAAAAATTACATTTAAAAAAACCTCCTCAGCTCTACTAAATAATTCCTTGCCTTCAAAGTTATTCATAGGATATTAAACCAAATTAACTAATAGACCCAAAATTCCTCCAAAGGCTGTCATTGATTATGGCCCCTCAACAACAGTGTTATCTAGTAAGTGGCCTCAAATGTGCTTACCAAACTGGGGTGAGTAAGGAATACCAGTCCATAGATTGCCCTTTTCTTCTATCCAATGGCTTAATGTGCCTTGCCAGGGATGTGAAAGAGTGGGTCCTCCTGCCCTGATAGAGACGTCCCTTCCCTGCTTCCTCACCCCATCACCCCCTCCCAGTTCCAGGCTATCAGTTATTGCCCAGCCCTGCCTGCAGTAATCCTGTGCCATAAGGGAGCCAGACAGACACACAAAAGCATGTGCCTGACAATAACTTAGTGAGGATGTAGGTGTTCACTTAGGGGAAGAAAAAAAAAACAAAAACCAAAAAATTAGTTCAAACTCTTAGTTCCAACCCCTGCTGAAGTATTCTACCCTAAAGAAGCTATTCCTGGAGCAAGGCTTGCAATCCATGTCTCCCTCTTCCAGGTAATCTTGCCTGGGATTAAAAAAAAGTCACAAATTCATTTTTTTCTTTTTTTTAATCTAGTATTTGGTGAAAACAATCCTTTTGCAGGACTGTCTAAAGGAGACCCTTCTGAGCACACCCTGAGAGTCTGTGGGCTCAAATGCTTTTCCACCTCTCCAAAAACTGAACTTGGGTCATTCCATCCTGGCAGAGCACAGTAACCGCTGAGCTGTTGCAAAAACTGGGAGTGGTGATGAAGGAAAAACAGGTGGTAGCACTTGCACCTCTTCTGATATTTTGTAAGCAAAGGCTGGTGTAGAAATTTAACTCCGGGACTGCTTATAGTGCCATGATTCCCAGTTGGACTTCAGTGACTTTAAAGTCTGCGCTGTTTAGAATTTGAGTGTTGGTTTGAACTTTGCAGTTTGGGCTTCAGTCTAGCAAGTGCATATTTTAAACAAAGAAAACATTTGGCAAATAGTTGATTCTGCATGCAGGCAATGTCCCTCTGCTCCACACAATTTATTTTTACAAGGGTCTAAGGGAGACACATTTCTCTAAAAATAAAAGGCATCCACATGAGACTGAATTATTCCTTCCCAAACACAAACTGATCTTTTGCTTGTTTTCAAGCGCTCTATCAAATTATAACAACAAAGCGCTCCTTAAGTTAATGAGCCTACAGCTGCACCACAATCTTACTCTTTCCAGCCCCAAGACACAAGTCTCTCCTCTAATGCTTTTGTCCATCAGAATTGACATTGTGACCCCTGACCTTTGGAACTTTACAAGTTATTGATGGTATTTCCTACACACTGTGTAACGTGGCAAAGTGCAACTGGTGCAAAAGTAAATGATTGCAGAAGAGTAAAATACTCCAGATCATATTATTTTATTTTTTTAACCTATGGAACTTCCCTTTGCAACAAGTGCAGGAAGATGATTTTCTTCAAATCACCGAAGACCTCTTAATGTGCAGAGCATACAGCACACAGTGTAAGAGAGAAACTCTTGTAGATCTGTGAACGGGAATAGAGAAAAAGCAACTTCAATACCAGCAGTAATTTAGTAATTTTAATAGATTGCCAAAAATCTTCCAGCACATGGTGGGCTGCCTGTGGCTGGATGTCAAGTGCCCACCAAAGCCCCTGTATCACTTCCCTCCTCAGCTGAACAGGGTAGAGAAATTACAAAGAACAGTTCATGTGTCGAGATGAGGACAGGGAGAGATCATGGGTGGGACAGATTTACCTTGGGGAAATTAGTTTAATTTATCACCAATCAAATCAGAGTAGGATAATGAGAAATAAAATCAAATCTTATAAAAACACCTCCTCCCCATACTTCCCTTCTTCCTGGGCTTAACTTCACTCCCAGATTGCCTCCTTTCTCCCAGCCAACGGTGCTTGGGGGGCTGTGGTCACTGCATCAAATGTTATCTCTTCCACCTCTTCCTCCTCAGAGAGAGGACTCCACTCACTCTTCCCTTGCTCCAACATGCTGTCCCTGCCACAGGAGACAGTCCTTCACAAAATTCTCCAATCTGAGTCCTTCCCATGGCCTGCAGCTCTTCACAAACTGCTCCAATGTGGATCACTGCCATGGGGTGCAGTCCTTCAGGAACAGACTGCTCCAGCATGGGTTCCCCATGGGGTCACAGGTTCTGACAGTAAACCTGCTCCAGTGTGGGCTCCTCTCTCCATGGGGCCACAGGCTCTGCCAGGACACTGCTCCAGTGCAGTCTGCCTGTGGGGTCACAGCCTCTTTGGGCATCCAACTGCTCTGGTGTTAGGTCTTCATGGGTTGCAGGTGGATTTCTGCTCTGGCACCTGGAGAACCTCCTTCCCCTCCTTCTGCACTGACCTTGGTGTCTGCAGAGCTGTTCCTCTCACACATTCTCAGTCCTCTCTTTGGCTGCAATTGTTCCCACGCAGCAAATTTTTCCCCTTCTTAAATACATTATCCAAGAGGCATCACAATTGTCACTGATGGACTCGGCCTTGGCCAACAGTGGGTCCAGCTTGGAGCAGGCTGTCATTGCCTCCACTTGACATAGGGGAAACTTGTAGTAGTTTCTTACAGAAGCCACCCCTATAGCCACCCTCACTACCAAAAACTTGCCATGCAAAGCCAGTGCATAGAGTATTTTAGTGACTCTTCTGTTTACTTGCCACACACAGAGAAGCAGAATCACTCTGCTGGGTCACCGCCCTCCTTCAGTCTGCAGGTTGCCCCTCAGGAGGGCAGCCAGAAATGACCAGCAGAAATTTATGCTTGAGCATCTTGATTCAAAACATGTAGAAAACCAGATGAAAGAGGATGTGAATTCAAAGTGTGTGTGTCATTGCCCCCCTTTTTCCCAAGGTATAGAACAATGAGGCCCAGATGTTATGATTGCAGGAATGCTAAAAATTTCATGAGTTATTCTGCAGGCAAGAAAAGCCACAGAAGGTCAGGCCAAATAGGCTTAGGGTTTGTGTAGGGCAGGAGCTGTTCCGAATGAATCTTTTTTAGTGTGCAGTATCCATTACCAATTGATGTCAGAGATCCTCTTATAGATGGATCATCAAATGTTTTTTCTTAGAAGGCAGAAAAATATCCATGGCAAAGTTTCAACACATGTATTTGAAGGGAAAGTTGGAGTTATGGAGACACAACTTCTGTTTTGACCAGCTAAGAATAGTGAATTCAAGTTTTATGGTGCTGTCTTTCTTTCCCATGGTAGGATGATTACCAATTAAAAAAAAAAAAAAAAGAAAAAAAGAAGTTGGAAACTCAGCTGTGTAAGAAAAGTCTTCTGGAACTCTCTATTTCTGGATGGTAAGGGAACTAACCCTGCTTTCATCTAGTAGCCTGCTGTCAAGTCAGCAGGTTTGTACAGGCTCTGGTCTAAGAGTACATAAAGTGCAGCATGTGTTGGTCTGTGTTTCTAGGACAGAACCCCAGTTAAAGCAAAGTTCAAGGTTATACCCAAGGCAGAACCATGTGGATAGTTTGTAAAGAACCACTAGCCTCCAGCAGCTCCCAAAAACTGCTGGGTTTGTTCAAAATGATGCCCAAACTGCTGCATGCTGCATGCTGCTGTCTCCTGGCTCAAGCAGGAGCTGCGATTTCTTTGCCAGGATGTTTCCCATATCACAGGGGTTTCCCACATGAATGTATGAGCACCCCAGTGTCTGCAGTGGTGGCTGCAGGAGCTTCTGCTGCTCCAGGCCACATCTGAGTCAAAACCCCATCTATGTCTTAACCTCTCTTGTGGCCTCCCCAGAAGTTTCCTATCCCTTTCCTCTGACATCCAGGGCAGTTTTAGGAAAATACCGGGCACGCCAGGTGGTCTGAGATAAAGATACAAGGGTCAGCACGACTCTGGCCTCCTCTGGGAGTGGGACCCTGCATTCAGCTTAGGACTTTGATGGCTCTCCTGCACACCCACCACCCACCTCTGCCTTGGTCATCCCACTCACAGTGTGCTGTTGACAGCACATCCACCCCCCATTCCTGAAGCAAAAGGACCATACACCCCAGGATCCTCCCCTGTGTTCTCCACTTTAGTGTTAGAACACCTGCAAATGTTCCCTTCCTTAGAGGAATGCTTCCACATTCAGAGCTCCTCTTTCCACCCCATCCTGCCCTGCTCATCTGTCCAGGGTCACCCTCACAGCCCCATCTCACACTCTACACTACCCACTGTCAGAAGAAACTACTGACACATGGAAGTTTGACTAGAGAGAGAGTCTTGCTCCCATTCAAAACAAAGAAGAGTGCAGGAGCCGAGGGCTTCTGTCTTGGCTGACTGGGGTCATACACACACCATCTGACCCATTTGCAATCAGCCCCATTTCCTTTTCTTTCCTGTGACACCACTGTGTGAGGGTTGGAAACAAGTTGTTCCCTGCACCAGCGAAGCCAGACTGTGAATGGAGAAATATTAAGGTTCCCCAGTGCAAACACTTTTCTCTGTCCAGTACAGTCATGTAGCTCTTGCTAATGATGAACCTTTCCTGACCACAGCCTTTGGTAGGATGAAAATCAGGGTTTCACTTACTCACATTTCCTATGATTTCTCTTCAGTTTGTCCATAAGTTCATACAGACATTAAGCTTTCTTGCTATATATATCTCAAGTAGAAATCCGTTCAACCAGAATTCCCTTAATAAAGGTTAAAAGATTTGCAGTGAAGAAATGTCAAAATTCAGTAGCTTATAATTGCCCTCAAATATGCAGTTTTATATATTTACTTCATGGAGAGGAACCTTGGCATATATTTAATTAAAGAAATGGAGCCTGCAGGAGGTCTTGGAATGGAACTCTTTGTATTTTGGTTTGGGGTGAATTTCACAATCTACGATATGGTTTTATTAATCTCCCCAAGCATGAACAAACTCCAGCTATTTATGTAGAAAATGGGAAGGAAATAAAACTTAGAAGCCTTTGGAAGTGGTTTTAAACATAGCAGGAGAAATTACAGTATTTAATGTCAGAATCTAGACAATTATTACAGAATAAATGGCTGCACGCAAGAGAAATAAACTTTGAACCAAGACGGCTAATTGATACTTCAACAAAGGAGACATTTTTATGAAACAGAAGTTCTGAAGCAGGCTTTAAGCACTTTTGTCAATTAACCAACAATAAAGGTTACAATCAGCACCAGGAAAGCCTACAATATGGTTCATGTTGACATCATCTTTTTTGATTAAAACTAGAAAGGTTAACCTGAAGACCTGCAGAACAGGAACCCAAGAAGTAAAGCTCAGATGAGCTTTCTAACACCAGCTACTGGATCCAGGAGAGAGTGCAGAAGTGTGTCACTTAAAAGGTTAGTTGGTGGATGATATACAGCCATAGCCCATCATGGCAGAAAAAGGTGCCATGCCATTCAGAACGTGACAAGAGTTGTGGATTGCCTTTTGCAAGAGGTGGAAAACCTGATCTTGTAATGCAACTAGAAATGGGAAATGCGCACAGATAATGCTATGTGTGCCAGGATCAGGGACATGAGTATGTGGGGAGCAACACTGCAAACTTTGAAGACTTGTTCAATCATCAATGAAAATTATCATCCTTTTGAAGGAGAGAGTTAAGACCTCAGCGGGGCCAGCAAGAATGGACCTGGGGTATTTACAGGATAATCTGTGCCAGAAGATGCTGGTATAGCCTTTGAGTTGGCTAAGGGAAAAGGGTGACTCTGTCCTAAAACAAAGTCTAACACTTTCCTCCCCCTCTTTCTTCTTCCTGAAATGCCAGGGCTAGAGGAAGAGTGACCAGAGTAGCGAAAGCAGTGAAATAAAGTGTTATGAAATGTGAATAATTGTATTTGTCAGGTAGGCTCTGTTGTCAGTCACAGGTCTGAAAACCAACCCAACCATGTTATTTTTAACTGCTTTATTCCTCCTTGCTTCTACTTTTTCTCATAAGAAAGATAGTGGAGGTTAAAATGTGTGAGAATGGAGATATTTTCCACTGAAGGAAGTGTAATTGAAGTGTAAGAAGGCAGAATATAAATTTCCATAGCAAAACAAAGAATTAGAGAAACAGCCCATACAAAACCAACTTGTTAGTTTAGAAGAAAAAAATCTTCAAAAAATATATTTATCATTCCCTGGCTGATAACTGAAAAACCTTTTGCTCTATAAAGCCAGGGTCATATACCAATAAGAATGCAAGCATTACATCTTACCAATTCCCTGCAAGTCCCATGCATGTGGCAGAAAGTATAAAGCAGGCTGAGTTGAACAGAACAAAGACCTTAAACATGTCATTTTAGCCAAAGGGAACTCATTACTGAAGAGCTGAGACACAGTGGATCACAAAGCTTGATTAGTTGTACGCATACTTCAGCTAGAAGTACCGCTTTCCTTACCGTCCAATATGTTCATAGTTGGGGTAAAAGGAGATTTCATGCCAAAATAGGAAACCCACACTTCTTTAATACCTAACTTACACCTACTCCAGTGTGTACTGGAATCCTCAGCCCTTGGTTAGAGACACAGGCATCCCAAGATGTCAGGTAGGGGAGAAAGTAAATCTAATGCCTCAGGATGGGATTAGAGAAGCTGGGGAGCAGAAAAAGAAGCTGCTCAAGCTGACGGATAAGAAATGTCTACAAGAGGCATGAATGGTGTGAAGTATTTAGTGGTGAGGCAATTAAGCACAGGCAGTTACAGCCACCTCTAGGAGAGAAGGTGGCACCTATTTCCTCTGGGAGTCTTGGCTGTAAATCCTTTCCTGGAGATAGGAAAAAATACTAAAAAACAACTAACAGTTATCTCCCCCATATTTTTCCCGTAGCCACATAAGAGGTAGGAAATTGCTTTCAAGTCTTCTCCTCTCTCCTCACCCACGCATCTGATTAGAAAGCAGATTCGAACCTTAGACTCCTGTTGAGAAGACTGTCCTCACCACCTTCTCAGGTGTTTGGGAACAGGACTTTCTTAATATACTCTGCTGAATCTGATCTACTTTGCTGTAGCTAATTAAATACCCGCATACAATTATAAACCAAACCTGACTCTCTCATTTTTCTCTGTAAGGTTAAGGGATGAGGATATACCCCCAGAATGAGAGACTCAAGTTTAAACCACTGGTCCCAGGATGGTGGTGAGGTTGGAAAGAACTGGTTCTCAGAAAACCTTATGGTATTTCCCACTCCACCAAGGATGTTAGGAGTGTGCCAGGAGGTGATCCCATGTGTTTTCCTACACCACTATAGTATCAGCCATATATGGAGAACAGGTGCTCATGTCACTAGTTCTGTTGATGCTTTCAGTGGGTGTCTGATGGATCACACATCTGTCCAAGAAATCTAGCTGGAGCACTGCTCCTCCTCCTGGATCACTGCAACAGTGAGGGTATTTGTGCTCCTTGCTCCTCAACAAGTAACAGCACCAGGAAAACATTTTGCCAAGGATAGGAAAAACTGACTGTTCTTCCTCCTACTTTCAGTAGAAGGGGAAGTATTAGAGTTCTCTTAAAGAAGAGAAAATGCATGGACATGAAAATAAGGTGGGAGGATGAAACCTGTCTGCATCAGGCATCATCCTCCCTCCAGTACTACAGATGCCCTAGCAAGAGGAAAAGGTTATGTAATGAAAGAAGTCTGCCTACAAAGCCTGCTGCTACAAGAATTTGCCAAGAAAATAGACTCTCAAGAGAGTGCCTTACAACAGTCTTAAAACAAGACACTGCAAGATGGAACCTCAAAGCAGGATCTCTGAATAAAAACCTAGAAGGGGTTAAAAGGGTGGAAAACCCACTGAATCGACCAAGAAAGCACATAACAGGCCATCTCTAGAGATTCTAACTCATTAATGTTACTGCTAGTGCAACTGATGATGATGATGATAATAATAATGGTTATTTTTCGTTACAGTAAACTGTGGAGGCCGGAGTGACGGGGGCTGGTTGTATTAGGAATTCAGCCAGCAAGGAGAGGATTTGAGTCTAACAGGGGGATGGACAAATCATCGCACCAAACCTCTCTGGTGTTCAGTGCCATCTCCTTAGATCCATCTAACAATTAATATTAGGTGACCCATATGACTGACACGACCATATAATAAATGTAGTTGATATGACCAATGAACAAAGAGAAATACTATTGCTGACCACTACCTTCATATCCAGGTAGTTTTGTCTTGCCCTGCATTTGTTTAAATTCTGTTATTCTTTCAGATAGGATCTGGATATGCATTGGCATGAAGGAAGGAAAAATGAGGTGTTTAAATACTCAGCTGCCTGGTGGACCATGAAATAAAATGCTCAGTACTGGTTTGATTCAATTTTTTTATTAACAGTTTGAGATTGCCAGAGACACATGCCAGGAAGATAATTACTGTTCCCAGAAGTGGCCAACTTCTGATACTTCACTGATACTTCTGGAACCGTTGGTCGTTTGTACATACATGTGTTAAGTATACACTGCTCTCTTCCCTTGGGCCCCGTGACTCACACACTGATGGTATCGAGGGATCCCAGCGAGATGAGGGCCCACGTGGGTTTGGGACACTTACCGGTGCACTTGCCCTCTCTTTCTGAAAGAAAAGCAATACGTAAATGGCAGTAGATTGCCCTGTGCCCCCTTTACACACAGAACTGAGGTACAAGTGAACAGACTTACGGAAGATGCCACAGGCAATCCATGGCGGGGCTGGGAACCAGATCCAGATTTCCTGAATCCTCTCCAGTGTCTTAACCGCAAAAGCGCCCTTTCTCACTAATCAGGTATATCAGAGGAGTCATCAGACACCTATATGTATATCTGCTTACCCTCAGATTTGTATACCTCTGTGGTCCTGAAAACTAGTTTGTTTTCTCCTGCCTCGCCCACAGAGGTTTGATAGGGTGGTAAAACCAGCTTAAATACTTCCTTTGTTCTGATGACAGGCGCTGCAAAGAGTAACTCTGCCCAAGCCTCTGACCTTGGTCGTGAGGTCCTGAGAAATGAACCAGCTGTCAGGTGGGCTAAAACCATACGGAAACTTCCTCCCAGTTTGTGTCATGCTACTCTTGGAGTATCAGTGGCTGGATGTGTTGTCTTGATGAAAACAATACAGGCAAACCAATAAGAGAGGCTCATCAGCAGTTCTCCAAAATCACCTTACCTGTAGACAGAAGGTAGGTAGAACATGGTCTGCTAGCCAGGAAGTGCACAGATCTCAAAGAGAAGCCAACAGTCTGGAAGTTGCCAAAAATCACTGCCAATGTCTGCAACTGAGGATACTGTTACCGTACTCTCAGTAAATTATTCCAGATTAGAGAAGTACAGACTCAAGAGCCATAGGAAATCTCCAGGTGAATTTGTTAACCTTGGCTTCATTACTTAGTCAATCTTCATGAGCAGACTATCTGCCTTTCCATTTCCTTGGAAAGCAGGTGCTGCAGACCTTGTCTCTAAGCGCAATCAAAGTCTGCTGTGTCGAAAAGAAAGTTGACAGAGGTAGCAATAGGCATGACAGGAGCATATGAGACTCCTTAAGCTAATCATTAAAGCCAGGATCAAGAAAACAAATGCTTACAGGTGCCTCTATCAGTCTTGTCAATCCAAGAGAAAAAAAGGAGATGGAGGGTGAACTCCTGAAAAAAAGTAACAGCTGAGAAGTGAGGCTGGTGTGATAAGATGGCAATTCCCAAAAAAGGTGATTCAGGCAGTAATATATACTGCTATTAACTATGAAAAGCACATAAGGAAAATGTTGTGAAACTGGCAAATTCCTGAATGGAATTTAAGAAGAAATCAACAGTTTTGAAAGATTAGCCTATTATCACCAGAAAAACATTTCTACTCTTGACTAGGAAAATAAACAGAGGATAAAGTTTTATAACTGTTGTAGCTGGTGGCAAAACTTCTACAGATCTCAGTGGCACCAAGAATTCATCCTAGAAACCTTGTTGTAGGAAAAGAAAACATTATTATTTTGGCCAGCTGTAAGTCTTGAGTGGGAAGAACCCCAGCTTTTCAGTTTTGCCACAGTTTCACACTGCCCATGGATTTTCTGGGCTTCCCATAACAGCATCATTGCTAAAGATTTGGATAGCATGTGGATACATCTGCACTGCACATTATAGTGCTAAATGAGCTAGGTCTAAAAGAACTAGCTTGAGGACGAGAAGCAATCCAGACTTACTAGCATGGTGCTCTACTCATGCTAATTTATTGTGCTAATGTAACTATAGCACTTCTACATATCCCTGAACAACACAGTGTTGTGAGATCTGGATCTGCCAAGAGCACAGATGTGTAAGTAAGTTGAATAAGGAAGGTCTGAGACTAACAGGCTGGTTGGTAATGTGAGGTACACCGAAGGAGGCTATTACTTTGTGCTGCTTTAATGCCTTCTAATTTTTTTAATTAAAGCTTGGTTACAATATCCTGTAGGGAAATATTCCTTACTGGCACAAAGCTCTTTTCTGGCATTAATGTCTATTACTCTAAGTATCAGTCCAGCCCAAACTTGCAGGAGAATAAAGCTACCACACTCCTACCACAAAGACTGTTGTTCTTTGACAGTAATTGCTGTTTTTCCATATACAGGGACCAGATCATCTACTTTCATTCAAAATGACTTCTTTTAGATTAAGGGAAAACAGCAGCAAGAAGGGGAATCGGGGGCAGGGGGGGGGAAGGGAGAGGGGGGAAAGGGAGGAGGGGGTACAGGGTGGTGGTGATGGAATTAAAATAAAATGCAAGGTCTCCAAGAGAGAGCAGTGTGTGTTCTCTTCCATGACAGGCTGGAGCAGGCAAGGGGAGAATGGCTGTTGCCTCTGCACACATGCAGAATTTCTTTGAAATTTCATGTGTTGCTGGCAGGCTTAAATATCTCCTTTATTACATGGGCCTTTCAGAGCTCCCAGTCATTTGGCTGTGCTGATACCAAGCCTCACAAGTGGCTGAAGTCCAGTGAGGTAGCAATTGGATTCATCTTTGTACTTGGGATCCAGCCAGGGACCCAGCTACATAAAGGTTTGGCTCTATCAGAGCAGCAATGCTGATGGGTGCTGCCTCCATGAGCACCTTCTGATACAGTTAGGTCTGAACTACCCCACCTGATCATGCCCTTGTGCACACTGGGAGAGTAAATCACACAGGGAAGAAAAGAAGCATCTTTTTATTTCTGTCTTCGTACCATTTCAGCAGTGGTTGATGGTCAGATCCTGTCAACGTCATTGTAACACAGCAATAGTGAAAAAAAACCCAGAGAAATAATTCAAGCATGATAAAATTTTTGCTGTTTTGAGTTAGTCTGGGGGCGAGCTGGCCCTGGAAAAGGCAGTGGGACAGGGCTGCTGGCAGCTGCTGAATCCCCACTGGAGGTAACGGCAGTGGTGTGAGAAAGCCATTGATCTGTGGAGTTCAATGTGAGACTGACAACCTGATTTATAGTTATGTGGCTGCATTAGATAAAGTAGCTGTGGCCTTTCCCTTTCAGCATAACTGTGGTCATCACTTAATTATCCCTGAGAAGGTGGGAAGCATTAAAACCTCAGGAAACTCTTGTGTCTGTGAGTATGAGAATAAAAGTGTGTTAGGCAGCTAAACGTACCTTAAGAATTAATTTTACTTTCTCCGAAGCTCAGCTCTTGTTTCCACCCCACACGCACGTATGCTGTGGCATGCACAAACAAATACAAGCACGTAAATACTAAACAAATACATTCACCTTGATAGTGTTATTGAATATTCGATATGGTCTGATTGCTGAAGTTAAAAACTCTCCAAAGAAAAGAGTTTGCAGATTTCTGTCAGCCAGAGATCTATTACTCATGCTCAACCATCTGGTATTTAATGAGAATATGACAAGCTGATTGTTATTTTTTTTTTCACATGGCAAATTGAAAAATGCGACTTTTTGATCTGTATTTTAATTACACCCCCTCTGATCTTTCTCCCTTGCACTTTCTTAGTAATATGATTTTGGAGAGTAAACACACTCTGACTTTCCCTATTATCCCTGTCTCTCAAATGGGTAAAGAAAATTTTGTTGCTTTATGTTTCCCTGCATTCTGTGAAGCTTTAAAGAAAACTCTTTTTTGTCAGAACTAAAGAACTAGGAAAGAGCTTCCAATGGGAGGTTAGACTGCTTGACCCTGCAACCACCCTTGATCCCTTGCAGCTCTCTGGCACCCTGCTTTTTCCATGCAGCTGCAACTCTAATGGAAGGGGAGTTATTTCATGTTACATTTCACATTACAGGGATTGCTATTATCTAATAAGCTCATAGTTTTGCTCAGATACTGGTAACATGATTTTAAAAGAAAGCAAAAAACAAAAAACAATGTAACACTTTTGACACAGAAAGAGGGGAAGATTTTACAAGTCCTAGAAATCAGGGGTTTTGTCAAATTGACCCTGCTTGGTCTGTGACATGTCACTGCCTGCTTGGTTGGGCCTCATGCCTATAGCTGCAGATAGATCAGACTATATATGAAAGCCTGACTTTAAAGGGACTGGACCCAATCACATGACATGTTTTTGTCCAAGTTCCACTATCATGTGACAATCTACAGTAGATTTATGAAATTAAGCACAGATGGCTACTTTGTTTTTGTTCTTTGAACTGACAGCTGCTGGTGTAAAAATAAATTAAATTAAATTTCATATAAGTCAGACTTTGAGGGGGTTTTTTGGTTAAATAATCTTTAAGGTCCCCCCACCCCCACCCTGCACACATATACATACATTTTAATGTTTTACCGGTTCTCGCCTTCACCCCATGCTCTCAGCATACCCCCAGGATCCTTCCCCAGCCACCCTGGCAGTGATCTCCCTCCTCATCTGGGCACACACCTCCCAAGGGACACTGGGACACCCAGCTCCCATCCCTGAACAGACACTGAGTGACAGTGGGAACAACTTATGCCAAGCCTGGCCAATGGGCATAGCTGAAGTGGAGCCATTGATAGCCACTTTCCACCAGGAAACCCAGCTAAAAGCAGGGAAAACCCCATGAATCTGCCACTCTGCAAGCCTGCGGGAGAATATTCCTGAGCCCTTAGGAACTGTCAGCTCTAGAAGGCTGCATCTGCCAATGAAAGTGGGAGGATTGTTAATACCCAAGCTGCTAATAATCCAATATATAGGGAAAACTGAAGGAAGTCACTTCTAGGTAAGGACAGTAATGGCAGGTGCATAAAAGAGAATGAGCCGACTTTTTAAGAAAACAATGTTTCAGAATTAGCCAAAGGGTTCTCCTGTATTCACAAATCTCCATGGAGCACTTTAAAGTCTTCTGTGTTTGTATCATTTAAAGTGCTGCTATTTTAGGTCAGTGTAAATAAGTCATGTGTGCCGTCAGCCTTGTACAAGTGCTTTCTGCTGCTTAATAATACATGTGCTTGTCCATTATAGGGGCTACACGGGTATGTGTTGGGATCTAGAGGCAGTCATGCAAAGATCCTGTCTTTGGCATGGCTGCTTAATGCTCTGAGTTAGGGCAAAGGGTATATACTTGTGATGACCTAGAGCAGGACAGAGGCTAAACAGAACTCTGATCACAGCGCCCAATAAATAATTCATCAGAAACTATCTCATGGTATCACTGCTTTTCTCCCTAGCTACGCCATCAATCCAGCACTATTGCCTTTTATTTTATTTATACAGAGATATCAGGGTTCTGCATAGCAGGGGGTTAATTGACCACATCAGAATTTTGCCATTTCAATTGCATTTCAGCAGTTTTCTGGGGTTTGGTGGATGTTTTGGAATTATAATGCCTCAAGTTCCTTCATGGAGATGCTTGGCACAAGTGATGCTATTCAGATGCAGCATCAAAGCGGACACAGCAAGAAGAGCATCTCAAGTCTGACAATCCCTTTGGATACACATAGATTCTGAGCTGCAGTATCAGCTGTAGTTTGTGGATCCAACAGACTCCCACCTCTGTGAAAAGAATTCCAAAGATTGGCCTCAAGTAGGAGCAGGACATTCTGAAGCCAAGATGCTCACTGATCTGGGCATTCTGGGCTTCTGTATTGTTCACTCCTTTTCATGTCCCTGCACTTTCTCTGGGTCTCCTTTTCCACTTATATAGTATATTCATCAGTATGGGGGACTCTCATTATGTGCCTATCCAGAAATTAGCACAACAGGGTCCTGTTTCTCACGGTCCTCTAGGCAGGACAGCAGCAAACACAATTAGTTTCACTAAGTGCCTACATGGCTAAATAGTGTCGTGCAACAGCCTGAATACAGGACAGAGAGTGTGAACTTTCTAGATCTCAATCATTTGATCATTTTGCAAAGTCACAGTGAAATCACAGTAGAAGTGATGCCAAAAAAGTAGGCCTGTCCATGATGCATAATTACTGAGTTAGTGCTTAAAAAGCACTTGGGTTGAGAGCTGTGAAGTCCTGCTAGGAAGCTGCTATGCCACATTTTCTTCAATACATCTGCATGTTGCTGCATCTAACCAGGTTAGCCATCACCCTGAATGATAAGTGAGTTCTCATATTCTGAACCAGTTGCTTTACCTTGGAGTTTGTGGGGAGAAAATGAGTTAAAGTACCTGGTTTTCCTGATGGGCATCTGAGATAGTTAATAAGGTGGTATTTGTAAAGGATTTTGCCTTGTGCTCTTGTGATTTTGCTCCCAGAGAAGTCAATTCAGATTTGTCATTTCTCCAACAGAAGGAAAATTCAACCACTAAAAGAGCAAGCTATCATACTGGAAAAGCCATATCTCCAGGTCTGACTTGCTGGGAGGGAGATGCCAAAATACCCTTACAAATCTATGTCTCAGTATGACTGTCAGGTTTGCAAGGTGCAAACACTGTGCTTATGAGAAAAAAATGTAGAGGGTTTTGTTAGCAAAAGGCTTGCCCAATCACACCTCCACAGACCTCCACAGGCTACTGAAACTGAGCACAATGTCTGTGAAATTAAGAGCTGAAGAGTAATGTGGTAAAAGAAAATGGTGAAAAGAAAAAAATAAATGTAGTTTAAAATGGTCCTTTACTTTCCCCTTCAAATGTTACAGTACTGATTTCTTTGACAGAAAAATAAGTATGTATGTGCATATATGTGGTGGGTTTTAAGGAGAGGTTTAGAAACAAGATGTTTGATAGAAAACAAAGGCACATCAGTTAATAAGTATGCAGTAATGTTGAAAAAGTCCCACAATAGCGTTTCTCATGCATATGTGGGAGTGAGTGATTGTAAGAACAAGTGGTGGCTGGTTGCCTGGGTTTATCAAAGCCCAGTAGGGCAGGATCACCTCTTTGTCTCTGCTGGGCTCAGAATCATCAATCCCTCCTGTTCCTTTCTGAGTTGTGAAAATGTCAGAGGAGAAACTCCTCCTCCTCAAACAAACCCCAAGTGCCACACAAGCCCCATCTCCAGGCAAGCACCCACTGCACCACGCGGCTCACTGGGACCAGGGGTTGCCAGCCGGGTTTCACTGGCTCCATGGGGCAGAGGGGATGGGCAGAGCTCCTGGCTAGGGGGATCCCACAGCTTCCAGGGCTGGGCTCCCTCCAGGGCTTACAGTCCTCTGCAAAGCAAGTAAGGACAGGCCTGGCCTGGGTGCCATGGGAAGAAAAGGGACTTTATGCTGCCTTTGAGCAGGGGCTGGCCCCAGTTCCACGCTTTGACAGGCCAGTGCTGGAGGCAGCTTTGCTTTATGGCTGAGCTCACATCTGAAACCACAGCTCTCAAACAGCCTTGAGACTCAAGTGTGTCCTGTTCTGCAGGGTTCTTGTCCCTTGCTCCCCTTCCCACTGCCTCATCCACTCAGTCACAGACCCCAAAGACCCCTCCTTCACAAGACAATCCCCACACTGCCTATCCTATCTCCTCAGCCCCCAAACAAAATCCTGCTGCAGAGATGTGCTACTGAACTCCAGCTCCCTGAGGCTGCTCCAGTGCTTGTGGAACCCCCAGGAGTTGCCAGTCACCTTAAATACAGCAGGAGGGAAAGGAAACAGCACTCCATGGAGAGCCGTGGGTGACTGGTCCGGTCCATTTGCAGAAAGGCACGGTCTGTTAGGTGCTGTGGTGGGAGGCAAATAGGACAGACGAAAGGAATGCAGACAGGGATGGCTGGAGGGGCAGGGAGGAAGCCAGAGAGAGGGTGGCTGAGGGCAGGAGTGGAGAGGAAAGGCCGGAGGACAGGGAGGAGGGTGGAGAGGGTGATGAGGTACAGAATGATGTGGGAGACGAATTCTGAGGCAGAGCTGTCCAGAGCCTGCAGGCTGGGAACCAGGTGACTGAAGATGATCTCGGAGAAGCAGATGCTTTCAGTGCACCTGCAGCGCAGCCCCCACCCAGGGGTAACACTACTCACCAGCTCCCTGCCAAGGCACTCCGAGTCAGTGCAGGCCATGTGCGGAAGGCTGAGCACCACAGGAGGGAGATCACAGAGGCTTTGCTTCATATGGGAGTGTTGGCAAGCTGGAAACTGAGATTTTCTCTTCTTTTTAACCTGGGGCAATGCTGGGACAGTATGGAGGGATTATGCTGCTGGTTTCCCCAGCAGGACAAGAGGTCTGAGCTGGTGGCTGGGGGGACCGTAGTCCCTTTCCCTGGTAGAAATGAGTGATGGTGTGCAAAGACACCTGTGCAGCTCTGTGGCCTTCTCCCTGAATTTAGGGTAGGGTCTGTGGGCAGAGCAGTATTTTCCGAAGTGTGAAAGTATGCCTAACATGAGAGTCAAATATTTCTCTGTTCTCCAACATTTTATTGCAAAAATGATTCTACCAGAAGCATCCAGTCCAGGAAGTGATTTCATGAGGAAACAGCCAAAGACAAGAATACGAACCAGGTAAAACCCCAGAGCAGTAGCACAGGATTAAGCACAGGATTTGCCCCAGCTTGATAGTGTTACTGTGCTTGTAATTAAAAGTCTTTTTTCTTCTGATTGCAAAGATAACCATTTAAGAGTTGCCAACTGTAATCCAAATCAGTCTCATATATCTGAGCCTGCATATTTCCTGAAACAACAAATACCTCTGAGAAACAGATACGATTCTGTTGCTGTCAACAAAGCATTGTTAGTGGCAACCATTCATTGTTTGAGTGTTCAGCTCATGTTTTTCTTTGCTGATGCTGGACATAACATCAGACACTGGTGGTAACCTTTTCAGTGTGGTGCTGGCATTGCCAGGAGAGCTCATGACCTTCAAATATTTTATACCATGTGGGTATCATTTCGAAGGGACAGACAAAATGGAGATTCCTCCTTCTCTGTAAAATTTGCTTCTTCAAATTTCAAAATCCACTATTAGCTCCTACATCACCTTCATTGCCCAAATGCCCTCCTCTCCTCCAAAGCAACCTATAGCCCGCAGCACCTCCCTCTTTGTCACTACTAGTCTTGGCATATATTCCTATAGCTTAGGAAGAAACAGAGAGTATTTACAAAGTAAAACAGAGAGTTTCTACCATGGTAAGTAAGGAACCAGGTAGGTTAAAAGACTCTCTTGAGATGCACCACACATTGAAAGGATGAGGCCATGCCACACTTTCTTCCAAAGGGACAGTGTCAGACACTGTACCTGCTATATTCAGCATAGGCCATCATTAATTTTTGGGAAAAATAGCCACATCACCATATATTTGCTTTAGCATTTCTAAGGAGACCAGACAGGGAGCTATTCTTAGGGGGAAGCCAGAAATTTCCTCACCACACAAGGAGAGTGAGGGGAGATAACCTTGGTGGAAGGTTCAATGAGAGCCAGGGCTGGCCCATATCCTTTCTTCTGCCGCTGTACATGGTCTTGGCTACCTCTGTGAGCTCCTGTTTCTTCCTTTTGTGCCAACCACCTCCAGGGGAATAGGTCAACCCAATTTCCTAGAACAGAGACATATATTTCTCCTTCTGCACCAAGAGTAGCTGCTGCTGCCTATGGGAGTTGTCATCCTTCCTGAACAGCAAAACTACAGTGAAGGGAAGAAGCTCAAATCCTATGCAGATTTAGGAAAAAACTTATTTCTAGTCCAGGGGAGCAGAATGCCAGCCCCACTGTCCCCAGTGGCAATCCCAGCTCCAGAAAGCAGAACCTGCAATGCTACCACAGATTTCACTGCCTTCGACAGCTACTGATAGGCCATTAAAAGCTACTTCAAATATATCAAACTAAAAAATAGCCCTAGATTTGCTCATGGCTTCAATACACATTAAGAATTTATGCCTGTCAGCCCAAAGTTTGTAGTAAGAGATGTTTCTTAGTGACCTGGGAGTAGGTATGTAAATAGTGAATTAGCAAAATGTCCGGATGACACAGAATTTTTTAGGTTACTCAAGACTGTGGGGAGCTACGACATGTTCCAGAAAGACTTGACCAGACAGCATGATGGAAGATGAAATTCAGCATAGACATGTGCAAGCTAATGCACATTGCAGGAAATAATTTAAGCTTTCATACATGCCAAGGGACTGTGAATTAGTGATGAGAGGCATTATGGTGGACACACAATGCCTTCAGTGAAGCTGGCTGCACAGAGTACAGCCCAGGTCAGGACAAGAACAAGGAGAAAATTCAGCTATCTAAAGGTAAGTAGGCTGGTACTTACATGGCAGAAACCTTTTGGGTCAGGCTGAAACATAATTTAAAGCTACCTGGGAATGAGGTAGCTCTGGAATCAGTTCTCTCACTTTGCCTCAGCCAGGTCTTCTGGGGCTCATGTCTTCCACACTGAGAAGGTCAGAATAGTTGTGAAGTCTTGTAAAAGAGCTGGACCTCACTGAATTCTTTTTCCATCCATGAAGTCCTTGAAAAGTGACAGATATCCTGACAAATGCTCAAACTTAGCAATTAAATTCCCATGAGCTGGAATTAGAAAAGGTGTCCCACTTACATGAATAGATTGCATAAATTGTACTTGGAGGTAGGTTGGTTCCCTGGGTTTTGCTGTGAATGAGCCAAATGTACCTTTAACACAAGACACTATTGCAGTATTACCAAAACTGAACCCCTCTGGAGTGGGAAACAGAAGACACTTTTTTTGTTTGTTTGTTTTTTTCCTTTAAGGCAAGGGCCATAAAACAATTGCTGGGAATGAAAGCCCTGTAAATTAATTTGTATTGTAATTTCTGCAATGCCTTTATATATAAATGGAAGTTATGTACATAATTTATGGAGGGTGGTATATGTGAATTGGAGTCTCAAACCCCCTCAAACACACTCACTCAAGCATGATGTGTAGCACACTAACACTCTCAGGCAGTGTGCAGATTGCAATAGTAAAAAAAAAAAAAAACCACCTCACTCTAATACTGTGTGTTACAATAATAAATGCAGGAATTAGAGGTTTTTACCTCTCTGCAAATAAATTATGCATATGTAGTTTTAAATTAACCAAATTAAATGATTAAAGACACTCCATTCCTTCATAAACTTGTCTCAAGAGTAAGGAATGCAGCATACAAGCAGAGGTCTCTGGTTCCTCTGAGCCTCACTGTTTCATTTGAAGCAATCTTAGATGCACTTCCCTTTTGTCACAGCTTTGCAAGGAAAGAAAGAGTTTTATTTTCTTTCAGCTAATTATTTTCAGATAAATGCAAGTGCTGAGATTAGAAGCACTACTTTTGTTTGCATCCCCTCAGTGGGATGTTGCTGGTGCTGGAGAAAGCACCGTGAGGCCCCTCAGAAGTCAGCCTGCCCACAGTGACTGGTTCCAACATTTCTGCCTCTGGATTTAGCCAAGGGAGTCAAATAGGCACAGCTCTTCATGGCTGGGCTGGCAGTGAAACTGGACAACATTCCTGAAATGCAAGTCCATGGTGCTTTCTCTGCACAGAGTCCTGTTGTGCCGTTCTGTCAATGACTCTGTGATTTGTTGTGGTACACGGCACTGCAGTACAGGGTACCGTGACTCACACTTGGCTACAAACATTGTTGCCAAGTTTCCTGTGGGAGGGAGTTCAGGCCATAGCTCAACAGATGCACTTCTTACTCATTCCATGAAATGGCACTGTAGCCTTAAGCCTAAACTTGCCAGTTGCAAGGAGAAGAAGCTGCAGAGATTTGAAGTGTTTCTTTCCCAGTGTTACCAGTGCTGTCCTACCACCATATTACCAAATAGGGCTTGATTGTGCTACATCCTAAATACCAAACTAGCTCGGTTCTTCAAGGGAAAGTCTGGATAGTATCTGTTACTCTCAAAGCATTTAGCTCAAAATGTCATTTTATAGGTGGAGAAGCAGAAAAACAGATCACCTTTCTCAAGGTCATGGGGCAGGGCAGTGGAAGAGCTGGGACACTTGACTGTCACTGTAGATCCTGCCCCTGGGCAGTACCACCTCCACATACCAGGGCAATTTAATCAACTGAGCCACTGCAAGATATTTCAACTTTACTCAACACCTCCGGAGCAACTTGGTTCCTAGACAGCTCAGGCATTTGCAGATGTTAAAACTGCTAAGATTTGTATTACCAAAAGGGTCTACTGAAATTTGCACATTAAAACAAACAAGCAAACAAACAAACAAAAGGAATGCCCATCTAATATCGCTTTAAACTGTATTTTATGTGTCTCTGCTAGCAAAAACTATACAAGCTTGTCACTCTGTGTATTTTAGTGGAACTCTCTTCACACAAATCAGCTCAAATGCTGATGGTCAAAGCAGTGTGAAAGCAGAAGGAGTTTAAGTGAAGGCAGTGCAGCTACAGCACAGTTCACAGAGCTTGCTAGCGTTTCAGCTTTAATTGCACCTGTAAGTACAGTGTGCTGATATATGCATTTATTCACTGTGTTTTGACCGTGCTTTCCCCTCTTGTTATGAAAGCAGCCTGGGTTTAACACATTGTGTGTAAGACAGAGATGTCTCTCAAACCATTCTTGGTATTTTGGAGAAGAACCTCATTTTCAACAGCAGAAGTTGACTCTTCACATCCACATCAACAGGGGTTTGGGAGTCAAGTCCCACTACATTCAGTGGGATCAAGAAACATAACAGATTTTAAACTGCAACTCTATGAGTTTATGAATGGGATTATAGACAAATATGTAAAACAGTATCTTCAGGGAATTCGACTTACTGATCCAGAGGGTCCTGACTGTGACACACCACCCATTTTGGGAATTAGGGTAGCTGTTCCAAGGTAACAATACTAAGGTTTCTGACTCAGACACAAGGTAGTTACAATGGACTGAACTAAAAATGAAAAGAGTTATTTTGAATTTTTAAAAAATGTATTTATTCATTTGGTTTAAGCTTTGGAAGAGAGTAGGGAGAAATTTTATTCTCAGAGTGCAAATAATTATTCTGCTTGATCCTAACCAAACAAAGTTCAAAATGCTTCCAAGATAATTTTTTAAATGTTGTATAAATCTGTCATTAAGATTTTTGCTGCAAGTTTCTGACTACAAATACAGCTTCATGGTGAAATGGAGATTATTAGCTTATTATGTGTATAGCATGAACCAGGGGTTTGGATATTAATGGGGCATATACACTGGAAAGAGCTGTGATCTTTCGTTTAG
Source organism: Scytalopus superciliaris (assembly GCA_013400415.1). Classification (NCBI taxonomy): domain Eukaryota; kingdom Metazoa; phylum Chordata; class Aves; order Passeriformes; family Rhinocryptidae; genus Scytalopus; species Scytalopus superciliaris. The sequence goes on from VXBX01004070.1 coordinate 61,560, forward strand.
AAATCTTCTCTTCCAGAGTTTGCTGCAGAATGGGAACAGTGACATGTAATGTTCACAAAACACAATGACAGGCCACTGGGCTATGGGTTCTTTGGGATTTGGTTCCAGTGTGACAAGGTGCCTATTTGGAATGTTCTTCAGCATCAGTTCAGTACAAATAACTAGTGCTATATTTGCCTTTTCCCACCTGCTTGCAAAACTTTATAGGATGTGTTTTCAACATCACAAGAAGCTGCTACAAGCTGACATCCATGTATGCACACCAAAATGTGTATCACATGGCTATGAAAACTGGGAAATACTTCACACTTCTAAATCATCTAAGTCCTTGGGTTTGTGTTTGGATTCTGTGTGAGATACGTGTGAAGGACAGAGACTATGGCACCTGTAATGGCAGGTACACAATGGAGCAGCTGAATGAAAGTGCAGGAGGAATTGAGAAAAAAAATCTAAGCTCCTAAGCATGAACATATTTAACAAGAGCCACAAACATCCATTCTTTACAGTCCATGCCCACAGCAAAAAGTGAAAGTACCTGGAGAGATAAGTTTTGGTTCAACCCACTCTTGAGAAAATCGAATTGGGAGCTGAACTTCACAAACCTTGCAAGCAGTCCTGTACTGTTGTTTTTCTAAAATTATGACTAAATGTGAAAAGTGTGGAGATTAGCAATCTCTGATCCAAAAAAATATCCTGAGGAACATGTCCCTATTTTTATCTATGTAAGTTAAAATATTCCAGAAGACATTAAACGTGACTATAGAAATTTTTTTCAGAATGTGGCATGCAGCACACAAACCTAGGGAGATCAAAAAAACACCAACACTGGACTTACAAAAATAAGAAAATTCATCAAAAAAAAAAAATTGAAGAAGACATAACAATTTCAGACACAATAAGATAATCATGGAGCTCTTACATTCTGGTCCAATATATTTGTGAAACAGGATTGTGAAACCTGAGAACTTTTTAATGCAGCTGAATTCATAACCAGATGCCTGGAAACCAGAACACAGGCTCCATCTGTGAAGTGTGGAAACTGTATCATCGATAGTAGTGATCGAAATGACAAGTATGGAATTGAATGGGATTGTCAAAGTAACATTAAGACAAAGAGGACAACTGGAGCACTTTGATATTTGACCAGGTAAAATGAAAATTAAAAACATAAATACCACCATTAACAGCCTTGGTGTTATGAGCAACAACATATATTCTAGCTGAGGAATCTTTGAAGAGTACTGAAAAATTAGAAGAACACAGGGGGACATCCTAAAATGACTCTTAGGCTGGAGGAAACTTACAGCAAGAGGCCTTCTGTGCCTACCTCATCAAAAGAAGAAGCCTGGGAGGTAAACTTGACTATTCCGTACAAGTATATTCACAGAGGGAAATTTCCAGGGACTAGAGAGAGAGCTTTTGCATCCCGCAAAACAAAGTAGCACAAAATCTACCATTAGGACCTGAAGCAATAGGAAAATTTTGTTTTTGAAAGTGAGAGTCATATTGAAACAAGCTGCCAAGAATAGCAACAGAATCACCATATTTTCCTATCATTGTATCAACATCGGATGCCTTTGTCTTGGACAAATGCATAGTATGGACATATACCAGATAACTGGATGCAGCTGAGGGGGTGAGGGTCAGTGGTCTAGTGGACCCTTCCAGCCTCAGGGTGTAAATCTAGAGTTGGTGTGGTTACTCTCAGTGCATTCTGGAAAGGATACAGTAGCATCTGCTCATGCTTCAGGGATTTCATCAATCTTTTTAAAGGATCAGGATAAGGATCTCCAAGGAAACAGTTTCCCAAATCTGCAGGTTCCTGAACTACTTGTTCTACATTTCCATTAAGCATCAGGAGTGTAGACCCTGCCTCCTTGTTCTTCATTTGTCGTTTTCATGGTCTTTTTGGCTACCTGAACCAGCCCTCTTCAGACATGCCCCTAGCTGATAGCAACTTATTGGGTACTGGGGAAGACTTCTCTCTGCTACAATATTATCCAAGATTCACAGCCTGTTTCTATAGGTGTTCCTCTGCAGTCCAGGGTTAGCTAATGAACACCTCGATTACAGCATTCATGAGAGATGATTTAAATTTTTTCATTAAAAATGTCACTGGAAGTCCAGTCTTCCCATGCTGAAAAATTTGAAGCCACTGACAACATCATATATGGCTGATATTAATTAAAGTAGAAGATGACAGCACTTGGAAAATGACCTTTAACGAGTGCTTGTTCTTTAGTTAGACTAGGTCATTACTAGAGATTACTGAGCATTTTCAATAAAACTGGAATCTCTGACTCATCTTCGGCTTTAAATTCGAACAATGAAAAGTAATGGAGACTCTTCATTTACCACTGCCACTAGCCTGCCCCACCACAACAGACAGCTAGTAAGCCCTGTATATCACTTGCAGCACGAGAAAGGAGGTGGTGAGCTTCATTTTCTCCCTCACAAGCAGAGAGCCTTTTCTCTGCTGCACAGAATCAGGCTTGGGAAGAGCAAAGACAACCACCCCTAAAACATTTTCTATCATCAACACACAGATTGTGGAAAAGGTAGAAAATCAAGCCTGCAGTCTGTGTCGTCACAGGTAGCAGCCATGTCCAAAATACAGTCAGAGTAAATTTTAAGAAGCTGCACCTTATCCCTGGGCAGTACTTTCCCTGCACCATGGCTTCACTCTGGGACAGTGAGACTGCAGTTGGCTGGGATCTGAGCTGCCTGATGCCACAGTTCATCCCAGTTTCTTCTAGGGTGCTGTCCACCTTCCAACACCGGAGTTTCAGAGCGTGCTGCTGGAAGAAAGCCATTTAGAGAGACTCTGTGTTCACACTTCGGTCGTACCAGATGCCATGGAGCTGAGGACAACTCTGCAAGCACGGCACACAGCATGCAGAAGAAAGGGCAGTGGGGGGCAGCCACTCTGTTCCAGCACTTCTGGACAAGATGGGGGGAGCAAAACAAAAATCTCCCACCCAGCCTCTCTGTTCAGAGAGCAAGGCTTCCCACCATGCTTCACAGCTAGCGGGCACCGCCAAATCCTGCAACTTGCTCCTTTCTGTGCGAGCCATTAAATGAAGGTTCTGGGCATAAACTGTGCTGAGAAATTATGCTGCAGTTTAAGAGAGTCGGAACAGAAGGCCTGCTTAGGAAGCAGTTTGAAATTATTGAGAGCAGCACTTCACATTTCCACAGCAGAAGCCTTTATAGGCTGGAAGTCTCAAACCTTGATCACTTCCAATTGAACCACTTATAAAAAATGTGCACTGCTGGAATATTTTAAATGACTGTGTGCAGTGTGTACTGACTGAACATTAGGGGCTTCAATTAAATAACAGTTCAGAACATAATGAACTGAAAAATTTCACGCTCTCTAAAGTGAGATAAGTATGAAGCGAAGAAGAGAGAATTAAGAAATAGTGCTCTGAAAGTGGCACCAGCCACAGCCTGATGAGATTCAGGCAGAAACACAACAGAACAGTTTGTGAATTAGAGTGCTATGTTTGGTTTGGGGTTTTGGGGGGTTTTGGGGTTTTTGGTTTTTTTTCCCCCCCGACCCTTCAGAGAGCACAGGAAACTGTCAAGTCCTTTTTTTAAGAAAAGGGCGACAGCACTTGTGCTGAAATTGGGGATGCAACTACTCTGTAAGCTTGGCTCGGTCATGTCTGAAATTGGGCACTTCTGGAGGCGCAGTTACTCAGCTGTTCCCTGCTGTGGACTGAGTGGATAATCTGGAGCTCAAATCCAAGGCTATGGCTTGAGATTTAACTAATACCCAGTCCTTCTGCAGTTCTTGCATTTACCAATGAAATATCTTATCCTATGACCCACCTGAACCAGACAGATACAGTACATCTGAAACTGCTTACAGGTATGGAGAATGATGCAGCAAAGACTATCCACATTGTCCATTTTCTCTGAATGTCAACGAAAGGAGAAAAAGGAAGGGCAAAGGTAGAGATCCTGCACCACAGAATGAGGCACTTGCTCCAAAATACTACAGCATGCTTTACAAAAGGAAAAACTGACACTCAGAGTGCCAACATAGTGCATTTTGGTAACCACTGACTTCAAACCAGGGCTATTCTCCCTTTGTTCCATGGCTGGCTTGTTAGCTTTGGAGGTAAATCCCTTTACAGACTTCCATGATCTTTAGAGCACACTTATTTGGTTTGAAATGGAACAAAATGAGATCTCATTCCAGTAAGTACCGTACTTATCCTGTTATGAGAAAGGGCACGGGTGTCTTTAGAGATCTTGCAAATATGAAAGATATTTTAAAAAAACTAACAAAACAAAAAAAACAGGAAAATTGACACACTTCAGATTTTTAGGCTCATTAACATTTCTATATTTGAGGTTTTATCTGACTCCTTACTATTTTCTGTCTGTATTATACCAGTTTTTCAAACATTTTGGTGGCGCCCACTCTATGCATGTCTTCATCCTTCCTATTTGTAACTGGTGACATCCTATAGCCAAATGCCAGCTGACCAAGCAGCTGTGCTGTCTAGGACCCATGAAGGCTGAAGATGATGGACAGCCATATCAACCTCTACCAAGGTTGGTATACCACTTACATGCTGCATTTGACTTGAAACTAGACCAAAAAAAGTCCGAAGGCTGAAAAGCATGTGGATCTTATTTAGTGGCTATTTCAAGTCAGAGACAGTTAATTCAGTTTGTCAGCAAGTGTTCTTGGGGATATTAATAATCAGGTGGGAGTCAGGAGCCTGCATTTATTCCAGTTTACCTGACACAAACCCAGCATATGAAAAAACTGATCAGACTACAAAAACCATTTATAAGCATATGCAGTGAGCTTAATGATTTAAGAGTTCTATAAAAATTGTGACTATGCTCTGATCTTCAAAAAAAGATTGTCAAATAAAATAAAATAGGAGGGAAGCTTATGCACACTTCCCCAAGCTCCATATTGCCAAACTGATGACTTTGTTATCAAAGACTCAGTCTGACCGGTCTTTTGAGGAATGTAGGAAATCCAGCCCAAACCACTAAACTTCCATTCTGTCAAGCATAGAAAAAGCATCAAAAGCAATGCAAAAACCTTGCTCCTTAGACAACTATGTAATTACCTGCCCATCGGCTAAGTTTCTACCTTCCCCCCTCAATCTAAATCTGTTTGTAATCTTAAGGCTTAGGGCTAATTGCCATCTTAATTTTGCCTATTTCCCTTAACAGAAATCTGAAGCATTGAGACCCATGCTTTGACTTTTCAGACTCCTCCTGAGTGGTGGGTTTCTTGCTTTGTTTGCTACAGTATGAAGTGTCAGCAGTCATTTACGTTTTATTGGGTCAGTTTGAGGTTCTCTGCTTTTCAGACTGCCACTGGTCCTTCTGTGTGAAGGAGGATGAATAGGACTATGGCTGGACCAAAAAGCAACATTCCAATTCAGATCCAAGTTCATTCTTCACTTTGCAGCAAAATTCAGTCTTTATCACTGGTACCAGAGGACAAAAAGCTATTAAGATACTGATCTCTTTCAGACTTTGACTTTTAACATTTCAAAAAGAAATGGGTTGAAGTCATAGAATCATACTAGCTTACACTCTTAAGAGGTAATTTCAAACATAAATCAGAAATTTTAAACTCAAGTTGCTTTTGTGAACAAGGCATGTTTTTCTTCTGACTTTCATGGTTGACCATGAACTGTGATCAAGGCTGTCTCCACATGGATTTTCTTTATGCTAACAACATATAAGCTTATGAAGCAGGTGTGTCCCTAAAGCAGGGCTTTAGCAGACTGGTGATTTTAATGAGACTCAGCAATCTCTGAGTTTTCCCCAATTTTGTCAAATTTGAAGATGGCCAACAAATTCTTAACACTTGACACTTAAGTAGCTTGACAAATGTTTAAGCAACATGTAGGGAAATGCAAAGAAATCATGTCACTGCCCAGGTTTTGTTTCTTTAAGAAATCAGCCTTGAAACATCAAAATAGGATGTTTTGACACATCAAATGTTTTCAGTTTTCTACAAGAGGAAGATATGCTGAATTTTACCCTTTCTTGCAGATTTGTGCAGTTTAGACTAACATGTCCCTGAGAGAACATGTTTGTCAATAAATCAACCAGCCATGCCATTCCCTAAATACCTTTTGTTACTTTGTATATCTGTATCACAACTACTCATTACCTTAAAACACTCTCATATAGAAGTTCAACCTTGACTTTGTTGTCTGTATTTGATTCTTTTTATCTTCTTGGAAATGGGATGTTCCTCAGTGTTTTCCAAGGTAACACTTTATTTGCATTTGCCACCACTGACCAAAACCAGGGAAGATGCCAGATCAGAACAGGTACAATTACACCTGTGAATGCCAGTCAGTCCTTGGGGGAGGCTTAGCACTGCTGTTACAGCAATGCTTCTTCCCTCAATGCATGGCTAGGGAGAAGAAAACCTCCCAATGCTTAATGATCTTCTATTCCTGAAGAGGAAGTGCTTATTTTAGTAAACATTTGTACTAAACATGTAGCAGGCACATCTCTTTTCCTCCTTCTAGAAACAATCTTACAGTTTGTTCACAAAACTATTTCACATGACCCTGAAAATGAAACCATCTCTTGTGATCAGAACCACAGATTTAGGCTCTGCCACCCTATTGTAGCCCCTTCTTCATGTCAGAAAACATAATAATGCTTCTTCATCTCAGAAAAGCACTGCAAAAATTCAGCTTTGTGAGAGCTGCAAGGCATTTAGAAACCATTGGGAGAAAACGTGCCATGAAAGTGAATGTCTTCACTGCGGGATGCAAATATATGTTAAGCAATAAAATTCTAGCTCCTAAATAGGCTTGTCTTGCTTTGATATTCAAGCATATGAAAAAAAGACATGCATACTTCTCATTTAATCCTGCCAAGATATAAAACTTGCCTATTTTTATACAGTTGCCCAATATGGATGACAAAAATAGCATTCTTAATAAAGAGAAAGAGGAAAAGACCAGCTAATTTCTTCTGATGCAAAAGCATGAGGTCCACCCCAAGACTGCACATCATTTTTAGGCTGAAGTTCTACCTGTTGAACCTTGTATCACTGAGGAAAAATGCTGCTGCTTCTTGAAATTCAGCTTAAGATGTCTGAATTGTTCTGTCAGAGAATATTACTACTCCCAAAAGTAAAATCCAAAGAAAAGATTGATGTACTTTGCTGAGAGTAAGCTTGATAACTATCACCGTGCTGTGTATCTGCTGCTCGCAGCAGATGATATTTGATCACTCAAAATGATTTCTTAGTTTTAGCTGAAAATGTTTTGAATCAAGTGGCTCTAAATCATATCCCACAAGTATTGCTACTAACTAGTGAGCATTTAGACAGCATTAACACAGGTTAATAACTCCTCTCAAAGGAAAAAAGGGCAAAGAGTACCTCAAGTGAGTGTGTGCATGTGTAAAAACCTTTGGGGACAATGCAAGAGTTTTTTAAAGCAACAGCTAGACCTCTCCTGTGAAAAATAAGCCACATCAGTGCCAAACAGTGTTGCATTTTATACTCAAAAACCACTGCTTTTTTTCCAGGGGGAAATAATTTCATCTCATCTTGAGTGATGATATTCAAAAGTAAATGTTGTGCAATTAAACCCGTGCACATTAGTAGTGCTGGACAGTTCATACCCCTGGTACTTGAAGTGAGCCTGTTCAGCAGCACAGGACTGAGAATTTGTGACAAATATAGAGCCATTTTTAAGGTTTGGGTAATAGTACTTGTACTACTTAATGAAAAAAATTATACAGGAAACACTATTATTTTCATTCCACAGCTTCTTATTGTTTGAAAGGTTTGTGTATCATTCCTGCGTTGAAGTGTTCAGCACCACTGCTGCAGTAATACTACAGATGGACTTGTTGCCTTAGTCAATACCTAAAAACTTAAAAATATATGTAAAAAATAGGCTTTCAAAACTCACTCAGCACTGACATAACACTAAAGGTACAATGATTTTATTAACATAGCAAATGACTAGTTCTGATTCATCTGCAAGCACTTCTTCGATGGGTGATTCAATTTAAAATTAATAAATATGCTCTTTGATAGAAACTTTTTGGAGGTTTCAAAAATGTCAATATAATTTTTAAGCAACAGCTTAAGAGACACAACGTGCCAGTGTATCCTTTAGGAACTGATGCCACTACACAGAACCAGGAGTATATTTTTTCCTAAGGTTGTGGCTCATTGAAATCTAGGTATTATTAAAGAATGCAGTATAACTAGGCTTTGGTCATCTGAGAACATCACCACCGTTTCCTTACTCTGCTTTTTTATGCCTTTCAGCTGTGGTTAGATGCCGTGTTAGAGCTGTGGGGAAAATCACATGTGTACGAGAGAAAAATTAAAGGGACAAATTGTGGATTTGCATAATTAGAAGCTAAGGTAGAGTAAGCTAACAGGAATGTAGGTGGGAATGATTTTAAACAGCTTACTGTGATGTATACTTTTCTATTTCATTTACCTGTAGTCTGTTTTACAATATCCCTTTTATTTCAAATCCAGAGCAGTTCTGGTCCTTTTGTTACTAACCATTCAATAGTATCTTGACAGCAGAACTACATCTCCGTTCTCATTTAATAACTATTTATCATTCTGTATCTGCCCATTTTCAAGAAGGAATAAAGTTAAGTGTTCCAGAAATTGGAAAAAATTGAAACTTGACCTTTATTAAGTGGGTTAATTGTCACAATCTCAGCATGTACGAAATTAATGACCAAAAAGTGGAACTTCAGAGTTTCAGAAGACTAGGTTAATGTCCAAAAAAGTCTAAACTCTGACCTTCTTGACATATGCCAAAAGAAACAGCCACCCTAATAAATTGCTACCTGTGTGCAATTATAATAAACCATTCCTAGCATCCAATCACTTGAATTAATTGCTGCAAGGCAGTGGGACTTTCTTACAGATATCCAAGGCAACCTAAAAATTCCTTTGCAGTTCATAGAAGACTATTTGTGCATGCCTGTTTCAGTACACAGATTCAGTTTTAAGGCACATTATTTGTACCTTTGGACCACAAATTCATATACAACTCCACTTACTAATGCTGAAATTCAGAGCCTTGGCTGAGTTAGTAACAGCACTGAAAACAGTGAACCAGCATGGAATAAAGCAAAGGAAATGGAATTTCCCTTAACCCACATCATAGAGCAATTGCTGGATATGGGAGACCTACACAGTTTCCAAATTTCAGCCCTACAGAGAAGAAACAGACAACTTTTGTGAATATGACAACAAACTGCTTCACATATAAAATCAAACAGCATTCACAAAAAAAGAAAAGCTAAAAGAAAAAAATACATCCATTTGCAAGTCAGCAGCACAATGCAAAATCTACTGACTTCCAGAGCACCATGTCAGACACTAATTAATTGGCCAAGAGGACAACCCACACCTCTCCAATGGATATCAAGTGCTATCTAGGGCGTGGGTAGGTGGCCCCAGCCCAACACAAAGCAAGAGGCTACCTGGTCAGTAACATCTGTAAGTGAAACAAGGAACCAAGCTGGAATTAATAAGCTATTCTTGATTTTACCATGATGCTACAGGGAAATTTGCTTTTTGCCTTTGTTGATTCTATTCAAGGACCAAGTGACTTGCATGTTCAGGGTTGTCAAGTTGGTCCATTTTTAAAAACCAGTAATATTAATAAAGTGTTTAAGTTCAATTGTCTAATCCTTCTGGTGTTTGAATCTGTGCATAAATAATGGTGATTCAGTTGGGAAACCAACATTACTCACACATGCAAGACTCTATTCCCTGTCCTCTTGCAGATTTTAAACACCTTTCTGAAGAAGCAAAGTCAAATCTCAAAGAGCCATGGATCTGTTCATCTTAAGGTGCTCAAAGGCACAAGATGTGGTGATCAGCATCACCTATTTTGCCATGTCTGAACCAGATTTAATCAGAAAATTTTTGTCTAGTTTCTCCAAATTGGGAAGATAAAAGAGAGATTCAAAAGCCTCTTCTGTTTGATCAACTTTTACAATAAAATCATCCTATACCCAAAAATATAATATGAATGAAGGTCCCCATGCCTAGATACATTGTTTCAGGTGAGTGCCCTGAATACAATATCTTCCATTTTCCTACTGCTCTCTGTGGTTTTGCTGGATTCATAAAGCCTTTCCTTATCCCTGGTGTTGAGCAGTTGTCCCACAATGGCAGAGCAGTTAATGGACAACAGTGACTCCAACCCAGACTCCCTCTGGTTGCCCCAGCACTGTACTGAAGGCAGCAGCCACTTATATCTGCCCTTCATTGCCAGTTTAACACATTACAACAGTTTGCAATGCTGTTTTCACCAGTTCCTAGGGAAAGTTAAGCCCTTGTATAATTGAGAAATTAAAATCTCACAGCAATTACAGAACTAATTTGAGATGCTTTTATTTTGATCACTCATTGAAATAATTCCTAAACTTCTTATTCTTTAGAAGAGCAATCCCTGCCTCCTAGACAGGCAAGCTGTTGTTGACTTGTCCAGCTCTTATTTTCCATTTAAGAAAGGACATCTCCTTGCTTTCCTCCCCTACCTAGCTTAATCTTCCATGACTAAAAATTACACCAGGTCCAGAAACCAGGACCATTCATGGCTTTTTTTCTTTTCTTAATTATGGATTGAGATTTTTTTATTTTAACTGAAAAATCCTCCACATGGTTTCCAAACTTGTGGCATTTGTTAGGAAATATATGTAGAAACCAAGAAACACTAAGAAAGCTCTTCTAACCATGAGTCACCAATTCAATGTGCTGTACAAAGTACAGCACATAATGCATACAAGGAAGAAAACATGATAGAAACAATTAAATATAGATTGTAATTATGTGAAAATCATGTGGTCATATCTGACTTCAACACGGATCAGTTAAAAATCTTCTACAGACAAGGGGATGGGTATTGCTTCATCAGAGAGATTTGGTAGAGCAATATTTTTTTCTTCTGAAAATTCCTATTTGGCACAGAGTACAAGAAATAGACAGACTGACTTTCAGCCCATAAAATTAAAAAAGAGCAGTGGATTTCAGGAGCACTTTTCCTGTGTCTGACTGAAACATTTTAAATGATGTTTCATAATTACTTTGCATGCCTTTCTATAAAATGAGGGTGATAGAAGGGACAGCAGCAGATATTAAATACTGTTTCTAAAAATGAACTAGAGAAGTTTGTGTAACCTAAATCTTCCAGAGTACCTCTGAATCATGCAAGTTTCATGACTCCATGATGATCATTCCTCTCTAAAGGCAAATTAGCCTCAAGAAGGCAGTTACTGTTGAGCTGTATAGTTTTTCTGTACATACCGCCTTTTAATGATGTTCAAAGAGAAGAATACTTATTCTAGCCAGATCATAAACCATCTCACCTCCCCAGCCAGAAGGCTTTCATTTCTGCCTCTTATGACAGCACTTAAGCTAAGGTTGTATTTACACTTTACAAACATTTCTCAGAGTGGAGGTTGTTGCTCAATTTGTATGTTCAACTTGATCAACGGGGGATATGGACATCATCTCACGTACAGAGCCAAACTAGTTATATATGTTAGGGAAACGATTTATCAGTAGGTAAGTTCATGCAAAACTCAAAAGGGGTTTTTTTCCCCTGTTTTGCTTTCAGAGAACAGTCCGAGAAATCCAAGTGATGTCTTTCTTACAGGAATACTTTAGATAGCTAAACAGAAGCAAGATTTGGCATTTAGCCTGGGATTAGTGTGAACAGCCTCTTAACCAAACACTATGAAGAAAGTTAACTTTAAAATGCTTTGAAAGGTCTGTTTTCATGACAGATGGTAATAAGGGCTCATCAGTGCCAATTTTTTTTTTTTTTGTTTCCACCTCAGTTTTCAAAAGCTTAAGTTTTAGGTTAGTGCTTCTGAGGAACCATTACATGCACAGAGGAAAAAAGCAAATTACAAAATTAGATTACTCACTATTTTTATTGTAACATATTTTTCTAAATAACACTAACAAATGAAAAGTAAGGACTTGACCATGCACTCAGCATAACACTTTCCCTTTCTGTTTACTAGAATCTTCCCCCCCCCCAGCTATTTCGCCTTTAATCTTTATCTGTAAAGATGGAGAGATATTCCTCTCCCCACAGACCCCAAAAGATACAACAGACGGTAGCAGGTAGAGGTTTTGTTTGTATAATACACTCACTAGTGAAGACATGGTAGAACCATATTTTATTCAAGAAAGCCCACACATTCTGTCCTGTGGTGACCACAGGCTTTGCTAAGCCATAGATATTAGCAAATACTGGAACAAAATACAGTGTATCAGATTGAATCAAAGCATTTAAATTCTGAATTACAGGGAAGGCTAGTTTCAGAATTGCATCATAGTATCTAGTACAATGTTGTGCAATGTAAGTGGCAGAAACAGAAACAGAATATTGGTCCTAATAAAAACCAAAATGTAATTACTTGTATGACATATAAATTGTCAAGACAACAATTCATAACATTCTACCAAAGGCATCATATAGTTACAAAAATACTGGTCCAGCATCTTGTTAGTGATGAAGCAATATCCAAGGTGCAATGGCAACATGCCATTCTTAGTGAAATATTTTTTAAAAAACTATTTTTTCTATTTTCCCCGCACTGATACTAGCTGAACACCAGAACTGCTATGACAACCTGAAAGAAAGTCACTACTGAAATGTGTATTGCACCAAACACTGATGCAAAAGCACATTTTCCAAGTTGCAGTATAAAAGAAGCAAAATCTAATAAAACTACAAATATGCCAAAAGACATTTTACTGCAACTGATCTTGGATGAGCAGTTTGCAACCTCTATTGAGCTTTAAACAACTGTCCAAGCTTTCCATTCTATCCATTATTGTGAACATAAGGATACAAAGGTAAAAGACAAAGCTCTTAATATTGAGAACAGAATTAAATCACTTTATAAGTCCTCTAAATTCACCAACAAAATAAAAATATTCCACCCTCCTCTCCTCCCAATACCCAGGTAATTTCAAAATCAAGCCTTGGAATTACCCTTGTTCTGATATTGCACAGTGCTAGGGTTGTATTGTTTCCACCTAGAAGTTAAAACATATAATATGAGGGTGACCAAAACTGCTGGTGACAGTAGACCTGCTTAACCTGTGGAGGTATCCCAAGAAATGTGCATCAGATGAAGACACAATCTAAATGGCAAAGCTCACAGCATACTTGGCTGTGTCTGGACTTGGGCCAAAAATACATCAGCCTTCTTGCCATTTCCTTTGAGAAAGTATCAATTAATATCATAAGCAAAAGACGAAGTTGAGTAAGATCAGGTAACCATGTCACATTCAGTGTTACATCCAACACCACAGAAATGAAGGAGTAGCAGACAGGAATATTAGTAATATTTTCCTTTTAATAATTGTTTAGTCAAAAGTGTAGCTTTGAAAATCTCTAGCTAGTTGTGAAAACTTGAAGAAGCTGGGAAGCAACTTCACTTTGATGAGTACAGTTTAAAGCTGTAGCTTGGCCTATCTGCCTTCAAAATCTCCAGAAGCTCTGCCAACCTTGTAAATAAGAAGTACTGCCTGGAAATAAAAAGTAGTCAGCCTTTAAAAGTTGGTGAATGTTGTACTGTAGCAGCCTAACTCTGACTGAAGAAAAAAGATGAGATACTTTTATACAGTAAACAGAAGACGAAGTAAACCAAAATCTTCAGAGATCACTTTAAGTGTATACAATTTGGATTCTCATTAACATTTAAAACTACCAATCATAAGGTTGCCACCTTACCTTTTTCTGGACTGGCACACCTGATTTTAAACAGGTTTTCCTCCAGTCTCCCAAGTTTCTGATCCTCTCATCCAGTTTTCTGCTGTTCTGCTCTCCCACCTTCATGTTGAATACCAAGTCAGTCCTGCCTTCTGCTTTTCTTGGCAGGAGGCAGCACAAGCTTTTAATTTCGGTAGTCAGAGTGACAGAACAACAAACGCACAGCAGATAGAAGAGCTTAATTCTTCCCCAGGAAGAAAATACATTTGGTTCAACAAAGGGCTGCAAAATCTTCCAAAGGCACCTCTTTCCCCAGTTTTTGCCTGAAAGCAAGATGGCAATCTTAATTGAAAAGGGATGCTAAATCTTTTAAATAACTTAAAATTCATTTTATATAAAGCAGCAAAACCGTTTTTCTCTGCAGAAAGAGAAATGTTAACAAAGAAACACACCAACATAAATGCACTGTTCATAAACTTCAGCTAGTTTAATTTCACAAGAAAGGAAAATTTTAGGACTATTCTTTAACCTCATCATTACTTTCTGAAGAAGATTCTTTGGCATCTTCAGTCACTCTGTTGCTTTTCTCTTTATTGAGATTTTCATTTTCTGATTTGGTCCCATTAAATAGAGAGTTTTCACCATTTACAAACCCATTCTCTGTGACTTCAGCATCAATGGCTTCATCAATCTTTAAGTCCCCTTGCTCTTCCACATCCTCTAGGTTTCTCAAGACAATAGGGAGTCTAGAGTCTGCCACAGTGTTCTCCAACAAGGCAATATTGCTCTCTTCGTATTTAGGAAGTGGAGCCCCATCTGCCATTTGTTTGGTATAATACTCCCGGCTCGCAGCCGCACTCTTCACTGCTTTCTCCAAGATCTCTTTTTCACCTAAGCGCAATTTGATAGCCATTATCGCATGTGGAGTAAGGTCATGAGTCTCCAAGAAGGACTTATCACCCTGTTAGAAAAGAAAAAGCAAGTTTGTTAGTAACAACCAACACAATAGAACAATCCCTCAACCTTTTCTCTTTTTCTGTTAACACTGACACCAGGTTCTTCAGGCTAAGCCAAATGGACATGAGGGGGTCTCCAAGGAGTCCCAGCGAAATTTGTCATGAATTCATAAAGAAGCCCCAAATTTCTCCACATAAATCACTCTGCATAACAAGCAAAGTTAGGTGACTTCACAAATATAGGCAACATGCAGGTTCGCTTATACACTTGCAATAGTAGCACATTTCTTTGCAGTCTGGAGAATGCAACTCCAGGCAACAAGTTGAAACTGATTCCCCATCTTATTTGCAGAAAAAAAAGGAGGTAGTCTCTATTTGGAGAATCAAAGGAAAAATACATTACCAAAATTACATTAACAAAATTTTCTTTTTTGCAATCTTATTTGATTTTCCTTAGATAATGCAAAACTGTTTCTACACTTTAAAAACTTCAGAATGAATTATGCACTAACATTTAGATTGAAGTTTGCGAAGACAGGATGGAGGACAAAATATCTTTTCCTACAATCACAACACACAGAACAATTCAGACACTTAAATGACACAGAATGATAATTTTACCTCCACAGTTGTTTTATAGGTTTTCAAGAGAAGGGATGCTCTGGCTTCTAGGAATGTCCAAAGTTTAACTTCATTGTCCCAGCTAACAGGAAATTCAGAGTTTCCCAGAGTGAAGATTTTGTCAATGGCATGCTCACCTATCAAGTGTTCCTTCAGCTCTTCTGCAATAAGTATAAAACCAATCTGTTAAAAAACAATCTCATCATTCACTTTGTCAGTTGACAAACTGCAGAAAGATTTATTTTCAATTGTACAGCTTTAAGCAGCTAACAAAAAATAACCCTCTCCTCAAATAAGAATTATCAGATATGCTGGCTATTTCTAGAGTTCATCTCAAAGAGACAACTGGAAGTCTTGAGGTCAGCAGAAAATGGGCATTCTGCTCCACTTGAAAATAAAGATACTTTATATATCACAGTGAGATGGAATGTTTTGCAAAATACTTGATAAACAAAAGGGAGTAAGTGTTTAAAGAGTTCAGTGAACTTTGTGATAATAAAAGGAACAGGCCAGAGAAAGTGCAAACAGCAACTGAATTATTTTTCCTTTTGTTTTGGTAGTCTTTTCCAGCAGCAGAAACTTCCTACAGGTGGTCAGAAAAGACATGCATCAAACCTCACACAGAGCAGAAAAATGTTTAATCAGCTCCTTGACATTAGACAAATTCCATTAATCTTTTAATTAATAAATTCCACTCCTGCAAAGCAGTTATCACAAACTTCACTAAGAGCTTGCATGCAGTTTCTCAATAAACAGTTTTCTTATACAGTATTTAAGACATATGAATAAACTGGGCACAATCATATACCAGAGAAATGCAATTAAAATGTTCACTAGCTATATTTTCCTCTCCAAACCAAAATTCACTCCCTCATCAGCATCCTAAAATTTTCTTCATTTGAATTTACTTCCCAGAAGTGTGAGGCAATTGGAACAGATAACTGTTGTAGATCCCTTCCAACTGAACTATTCCAGTATATTCCAATTTCTTAAAAAGTTCTAAAAGATGAATGACAGGATGAAGTGAAGGCACATCACTAAATAAGGTATGCTGGTTTTATTAAAGAGAGAAAATATAGCACGTGCAAAAACACAACAACTTCAGTGTTCCTACTGGTACTAAAATCCACATCCTCTGCACAGTTTCCCTAATTGTAAGGGAATTCTCTCACTATCATGACAAATTGTCACATTTATAACCTTCAAAACTGCATCTAACCAGCAAGCAGCTATTATGAACATTACGCACAAATTAGGTGAATATTTATTAATTGTACACATATTTTACCCCACAAAAAAGTAATGTAAGAGAAATACTACCGTTTGCAACTACAGAAATTAGTTCTCGACTAAGAATTACCAAAATATTGAAAATATTCAACTTGAAATGTATCTTCCATACTTCTCCTACAGTACGGACTATTCCATTTCCACACTTAAATGATTCCAGCAGTGATGGCTAATATGCTATGATTTTAAGCATGTAAACCCCTAGGCCTTCCATGATCTTGTTCCACGAAACTGTTTTGAAACCTAAGAACTAGAGATCAAGCTCCAAAGCTCACTCATTCACAACAGCCTCAGAGATTAAAAGAAATAAAAAATTGTATCATCTAATGCTTTAGGAGTTACTTAAATATTCCCTCAGACAGCACGGTCAAAAATTGGGTTTCTCGCTAGCTTATAGATTCCTTTTTAAACTCCTCAACTTTTCCAATCTTCCACTTTAATGTTTTATATAAATGTCTAGCACATTACTGCATTAATAAAAAATACAAGAAAAAAATACAAACAAACAAAAACAAACAAAAAACCAAACAAACAAAAAAAAACCCCCACATACCAAAAAACCCACACCAACCAAAAAAAACCCAAACCAACAAACAAAAAAACCCACCACAACAAGACAAACATAAATTATCTCCATAAAACATCCTACCTTCACTCATACAAAAGACTCGAAGGAAAGCCAAAAGCTGGGCAGAGATTGCAGGCTCAGTGGAGTGCAAGGCAAAAACACTAGAACTAATAAAAGAATCAAACCACAACAGTAAACGCAAGTTCAATTGTCATATCTTTGAATTTATTTCAACATAAAAGACCTTAAAGTATACAACTAATGTACTGTTACAAAAGTAACTTTTAAAAAATTAGGTAATATTAGTTCAAACTGAAAAGCTTCCCTAACCTGGAAAACTGAAAAGAAATTTCTGAAAAGAATAATTATCTCTACAATTTTACACTTAAAATTATTTTATACAGCTTTCATAATAAATTCATGAAAATGCAATGTTTCACATCTGCTGCTCCTAATAGTACCCTCTGGACTGAAAAGACTGAAGGAAAATGCTGTGATTCACATACTGAGTATTGTAGTATGTCTGCAAGGGATAGAAAAGAAAGAAAAACCACAGATTGCTTCAAATTAATCCTTCCTCTGTTTTTGTTAAAATGGTTATTAAAGCAAAGGCTTTTTTCCTTATATATGGTTCAAATTAGATGGTAATATAGCTCAGAGAACTTCTGTAAATATTATTACAATAACTTTAATTTGCTATACAAACAGGAGAAATATTACACCTAAGAAAACTATCACAGAACAGCTTTACATATGCTCTACTGGACACTATATACTTTGGAAATGTTTTTAAAAAACCCATGGCATTGTGTCTTACTTACGTTGGGATACCAGCACGAGCTAAGACCTCTGCCTTCATAGCATACAGCCTGTCACTTTTACTCACGCCAAGCTTTATTTTCACTCTGTCATGTGAATTATTATCAAAGAAAAAACCACTGTGGATCACAAATTCAGCGTTTGACCGAGTGCCATAAAAAATGTAAATCTAGAAGGATGAAAAGAGAAGTGAAGGGACAGGAAAAAAGCTTAAGATCAGCTCACAAAACTGACATAATTTGAAAGTTATTTCCCAAAAGAGTTACTATTTTGAGTACAAGGTATATTTGATTATATAAAGAAACATGCTTTGTTTTCTGGTATCAACTCAAATGTTGCATATAGTATGGCAATTATACCTTAGAGGTAGATGTAAACACATCCATGTAACAGAGACTTTGAAAGGAGAGAAGTTCTTATTCTATGCTTTAAAATAAAAATGTTTTCTTTTCTCACACTGTCATAAAGTATCAGTATCTGGAAATCAGATTTCAAAGGTCCTGTGCCTTTTCAAGGCTAAAAAAAATAAAAGACAAGGAGGGGCCATTAAAAGAAATGGTGCTTCTGAAGTAATTTTCCCCAACCAAATGTCCACCCAAAGGAGTAACCTATACTGCTGATGGATCAACTTTGCTTTCATTTTAATGTCAACTGTAAGGTATGGATATACCAAAGTATATCATACAGAGAGATCTGAGCTGTGTTCAGCCAGTACTTATTTTTGTGTTTTACTCTGAACTCTTCTATCTAAAGCATATAGGTAACATTATTTCATGTTAAAAGAAAAGTTTCTAAATATAACCTGAAGAATGTGTTTAACTCTGGGCTAGGCTGTATGAAGTGCATGGGACTAGAGGTCAGAGCAGCAATTGTCTTCTCCCACATCAAGAGAACATTTTCCCATTTGTGTTTGATAACAGGATAGTCAATTAGAAAAAAAAAGGTTCAGCAGTTACAGAACTCCCTTCTGACCCTTAGGGTACAGCAATGCTCTGGATGCCTGCAAACTTCCATTCCTCTCTAGGTGACACAAAAAGGGACAGTGCTCTATAAAGGGTTCAATAACAGCAATGATGCCATTTATTTTCTTTGTTTTCAATGTTATATTAGAACTGCTTATCCTAACCACTAAATGCTTAAGTATGGTATTAAATAATAGTAAACATTATGCTGTAACACACTCGTATAATGAACACACAACCTGCCCTGGTACATTAAGGCAGTGGTTAAGGAAAGAGTTGCTAACCCTCCCAAGTATTACAACTACTGTGAAACATCTCTAAAAGTCACATATCATGTGTAGATTACACAGTATGATATCACATGCCAAGACAGTTTTACAAAAAATCTAATTAAACAGAAAGTTGAACTATTTCAGGCCAGTGTTTGATAGATTTTGTGGACTTCTGCTGCCTCACATTTTTTGTAGTAAAAGCATGGATCATGCATTCTTCCTGCTGAAACTGTAAGGAGTAACATCTGCACAGTATATTAAAGGACTGAAGCATTATATAATTACAGTGCTCTAAAGATGTCAGTAACAGTTAAAGTTTGCACAGAAATAAAAAAAACCTCCACAACCTGATAAATAGCAAAGTGAAACTATGAAAATAAAATTGAAATAGAGGAAGCCTCTATAATTGAAATGGAGAGAGCAGCCAGAACAGCTATATGACACATCCACTGCCAGCTGTGGAAAATTATAAATTGGATCACTTCTGGAAAAACTGTGGACCCCTTTTAACTCATCACACCACTGTTGGAAAAAACCAGCAAATATTTGACTACCATAACAAATTCTGAGAGCAAAAAAACACAATCACTGTAAACCACAGCATAGCAATGAGGATAAATATACCACTGGAAAGACACACTTAAAAAAAATTCCAGACACTTCCTTGTTTAAAAAAAGACAACAATGTATAAGAAAAATGAAAATCAAAATACTATAAATTGTAAGACTGGCAAAATAGTACAGTAAAGGCAATAACTCAGAGAGTGAGTTATTTCAGGATGTTTCACAGACAAAGCCTTTGTCTGGCCATGCTGACTGCAGTTGTACAAGCAGCAGGAAAAAAGGGAGTGCTACTACACTTGAGGGTTACACTGGCTGCTGACACAGCACAGGAGATTTCCTACACTCTTGGAACCTCTGTCTTCAATGCATCACTAGTTTGAACACTTGTTTTTGTTTCTTAGCAGTTCAGATCAAAATACTGAATTATGAACTGTCCCATGCATTTTTACAAGACTCTCCCTGTGTTTTGGGTGAAGAGGTAAATGCGTGCACACCTGTGTGAGAGGAAGGGAGTATATTTTTAAGTCCTTTCTCATTTTCACTAAGCATGGCAATGACAACACCATAGGTAAAATGACTGGCAACAGTACTGCATTTCACCTCCTAAATGAATGAAGACTAACAAGAAACAAGCCAGCAACATTGCTAAGACTCTACAATCCTCTATTGCAGACCAAGTGCTGCTCCAAATCTAAAAAATATTTCTCTTTGGCCTTTTGCATATGGCCTTTTATTAAGCATCTCCAAAATATCAAGCCTGGTGCCTGTGTATGTGCATTTACCAGTGGTTAAAACATTTCAAGTAGTTCTCTAAAATATGAGGAATCAAACTTTCCTAGAATTGGGGTCTACCAAGTGATAGAAAACATTTCATTCTGAAAAATGTGCACTTGTTTAATTTGGTAGTATTTTCACACAAAATTAGCTCAGCAGAATAAAAGTCAAATGTAGCAGGGTTTAACCTACACCCAAAACACACAAAACTTTTGAAGGGAGTTACCAAGCATCAACAGACCTTAATGAAAGAACAATTATGTAGATAATGTTCACATTACCTGTTCGCCAGCCTTGAAATCTTGAAGTGCTACACATTCACACCGGTCATCTTCTAAATTGTAGCCTGTAGTGATCTATCCAAGGAAAGAATGACAAAAGCACCTTTAGCATTTTATATTTCTCTATCCCACCACTGACAAAATTTCCTATTGGAAATAGATATTAACAATAGGAATTGCATACATTTCTTCCTCCACACAACAGAATATAGCTGGTAGTGATTGCTTCATGATTCCTGAGCAATTTCTTTTTAAAAAAATCCTTGCATTAAGGAAATCCAATGGAGGAAATAACCTACCTGAAGTGAATAGAAGGCTCTGAGGAAAGTACCCTCCATAGGCCACAGACAAAGTGCCATGGTAAAGCTGGCAGCTTGTTATAAAGTTCTGGAGCTTTCAGTCACTCCCATGAGGCCCAAGGGAGCAAGGCACTGACAGCTCTATATGCTGCGCTTTATCCTTCAACTGCCAACACATTTTTGATCTCTCAATGAAAAAGGATTAGATAACTGTGGATCTTTAGGGGCTACAATCTTCAGAGAATTATAATTTACTTGAAAATAATCCCTTTATCTAAAAGTTAAGTAAATACTCTTAAAATGCTAAAAGGATTTTGGTGATGGTAGCGGGCAATGGAAGAGGATAAACTCTCTTGAAAAAAACTGTACTTTTCCAAAAACAATTACTAAAGTGTAGAGAGGTCACACTAACAAGTAAAGCTATCCTAAAAGTGTAATATTTTTACAAAGCAACAAGCAGCGCGTTCTTGAATACTGATACCAAAGATGCAGCCAGAAGCTGCTGAAAAATCAGAAAGCAACTTTTATGATAGGTAGTCTGAATTCAGTACTGACAGAGCTAACTTATGGAAAAACATGCTCTGGGCCTGGGGAAAAAACCTAGAAGAAGCCAAAGATTCTCTCTCAGTCTTTGAAAATGAAAACATACTTTTTTGTAAGCTGACTGACGTTGAGTTGCAGTACACCCTAATTCCCATCTTGGATGTAGCATCTCTAAAGACAGAACTCCACAGACTACTTTGAAAGCTTGGTTGATGGCTTGCACATTAATAGTTTTGCACTGCTTGCATCACCAAATGTGCATTTGTCAGCCAAAACAGTGCTTTCAAACAGAGCATGGGGAGCTTGCCATTGATGGAGCAAATCCTAAATGGCAGCCCCAAGCACAGGCAGCCTGGCCCTGTGGACACCTGCAGAACCCTCTGCACGCGGATGCCACCACTGCAGGTCCATTAACGGGTTTGTGGCACGTGGAGATCAAAAGAGAACACAAGAGTCATGCAATACAGCCTACTGAGACACACAAGCTGTAGTACTTGAACACAGGAATTCCTGTACATTCACTAAGCTGGACTGCACAATTTTAGTAAGGATCTCTAGTTAAAAAAGTTATCTAACCCTGAAGTGCAGGCTACAAGTGCTAGAGGATGTACCTTTGCTGTCACAAATGTACCATTCAAGTTCAAATATCATCATCTTCTGAAAAACTACCTTTCATTCAAAACAAGGAACTCTTGACCTGTCCTGAAATTTTCTTAGTGTGTAAATTCACTGAAACAGTTCTGAATGTGAAAAGTTCATTCCAATCCCTTGAAATGCTGGTGGAACAAGAGGCGCTCTCAGACTGGGGAAATTCCAGTATTTTACGAGGAGGATTCTGTCAATTTAAGCATGCCTCACTAGAGTACTGATCTTTTTTTTTATTCTTGCTTTTCCTTTAAAAAAAAAACCAAAACACACAAAACTCAGCAGCACTTCTGAAAGATTTTTCTATAAAGCATAATGGAGTGCTAGACTCTTATTTCCTCTTTCTTTTAATAGCAGTCACGTAAGAGAATTAACAGGGTGTTTACTTCTCTTCCCACATGATAGCTGACAAATTGCATCCCTTCAGTTTATTTCTGAAGCAGACTGATACATGAATTTCAAGTTGTGTATAAAGCATGCAATAGTCTGCTTGGTCAGTGAATAAGGATGGACCCAGCCCAACAGGCAGAATGTAGCTTATTCAAAGCTCTGTCAGAACTGGTAATCAACCTCGGACTGTCAAAATACAACCCAGTGAAGAATAACAATGAGAAATGCAGGAAGACAACCATTTTGAAATAGTTCTTAGAGGCAGGTTGATCTAATTAATAATGTCAGAAGCAACAAAAAGCTGGATGGACCTAGCTCCAGTTAAAATCCATAGAGCATTTTATTATCTAGCTCATGGAAAGAGGCCCTGTGGAATAAAGTAAGAACAGGGATATATAGTAGCTGATTGACTCAAGAAGTATTTCAGCTCTACATTTGGAATAAACTAGACAGGGGTGCATTCAGTGCCATCTTTTCTTATTTTCCAGCAATGAATAACAAGTCTCTTCATGTATTTTAAAGGGATGTGCTACGATTGGAGCAGAGCCCACCCTCATCTCACTCTACAATAATATAAACTACAACACAGAGAGCTTACAGTTATCTTAGCAGTTTCCCTCCTCCCATTTCTAATAGTACAAGGCAACTAGCACATGACAAAAATAGTTTAGTAGCTTCTCAACCCATTAGCAATATTAGTTTTCTACCCTTTCTAAATGTATATCCACTTAAACTATTTTCTGTAAAAATATGAAATATGTGACTTAAGTCTTTACATACATACAAAATATTTAAGTTCAGCACAACCCCCCCCTTGCCCTTTAGGATATACTTCAGCATAAAAAAATGCTTCCAATCCTGATCTACTACTGCATTAGCAGGTTTGGCTCCAGAGGCTGGCTCTGTACCAAACCCATTGTTAAAGAGCATAATAAAAATAAAAATTACTTTATCAATTTAAATAGAAGTCTGAATGAGTAAAACAACATAAATAGCTGTTCTTTTAAAATACACTACTTAATTTTTTCCCTCCCAGAACCTTAATTCTCTTCCTCTTTCCTCTAATCCCAACTTTGAAGGCATTCATTAGGAGTTGTCTAATGAATACAGACAAGTCTCTGCAAAAGCATCTGAGAGAGATGCCCAGCAGGAAAAGGGTACAGGAAGTACTGATGCTTGCAGCTAAGACTTAAATTACAAAAATATACATTTCTGAATTTAAACAATTTTCTTTATACTGGAGACTCTCACATGAACTTTATTTCTAAACCAAAGATGTGAGATTGCATAGCAAATAGGCAAAGGCAAGAATCACTGTTAAAGAACAACATGTAATCACCTTGCAATAAGGAAAAATAAATAAATAAACCCAAACCCTTGCAACTTTGTAGCCAAGCCTACCATGCTGTAATTGGTACAGTCATAGTAACACTGAATTAGCTAAATGTCAAGTGAAAAACACCTTGATTTGCAATTTGTTCATTTATAAAAGACTTTACTTATACCAACAACACCAACATATGCTGCTGTTTTAACACAGGTCAACTCTCCCACAAAAGAATCAGATGACTAAAATAGTATGGTCATATTCAATGCTTACAATAAATAATACTATCTAGTGGAAACACAATTAAAGGGTATGAATTTTGAAGTGTACATGAGCATGACTAAATAACATTGATAAGTCACTCTCTTCTGGGTTTCCATTTCCTCACTTCAGCATTAACTGGCCTGTTAATGAAATCAGGAACTCATTCTCTGAACTAGCGCACGTAAGCCAAAATGTCAGCAGGTCTGACTTTCTATATACATATGTCACCTTTTAAATGTTTAATATGCCCTAAAGTAGTATTTTTGCATTTTGTTTCTTTGATGTAGTAACAGATGTACTGTTTTCGTTGAACTAGACTTTGTTCTTGTTGTTGCTGTCTCCTAACAAGGCTCTTTGGGCATGGTTAGGAGAGCAGGCAGTATTTCTTAGCTGCAAATCTCTAACCACTTTCCCTAGTGGTAGCTACAAGAGACAACCTCCATCAATGTCTGCTTTCTGTTCTCAGTACAAATCTGTCCAGCCCATCAAAAACAAAGGTCCATGTCAGAAGACTATTCAGACTTGTCTGAAAAAAGGTATCATGTAAATGAAAACTTTTAGAAGTACATTTATGTGCATATAAGACATAACTTTACACAAGTATCCAATCCCTTGTAAAGTTTTCTCTACATGAAGAAAGCTCTCCCTGAAAACCTACCATAAGACATTTGAGAAACTGACAAACCTTTCTTTCAGGTATTAGGTTTTTAGGGTCACTTGGGAAGATAACATACCTGTGTTAAGAAGCATAATGCAACGTGTTACTAAACTGTTCTATAGCAGTTGAAAGGCTTAGTATTTAAGCCCTAAAGTCTTTCAGCAACA
The DNA here is from genome assembly GCA_013400415.1 of Scytalopus superciliaris. NCBI lineage: Eukaryota > Metazoa > Chordata > Aves > Passeriformes > Rhinocryptidae > Scytalopus > Scytalopus superciliaris. The sequence continues at coordinate 86,699 of VXBX01004070.1, forward strand.
CTGAAGAAATCCTTACCAGTCCATTGGTATGATTACACATGTCCCATAAAGGTATCAGAGCAAGTGTAACTCTGGAACCATCTTCTGTTGGAATCTGGTTCTGCCGTGTCATAACAGAGGAAACTGCCCATCTGCAAAAGTTAAAGACAGTAGATGGTCAATGTTCAAAAGAATAAAATAAGACTGGCCATAGTCCCACCTGAAACAAGAATTTAGACTGACAGTTTCCAAACTTAGTCTTCTTAAAGATCACATTATATATAGGCACTGCAGAAGGTGATACCTCTTGCAGGAGAAGTAGCAGCTCCCAGGTTTCCAAGACATGCACAAAGACCAAATCCCCTCTTCTGTGCTCTTTGTAAGAGAACCTTCATACTTTCCATTGGTTCCATTCCTCAATCAGGACCCACTCCTACATCACCTTCTGCTTCCCCAGCCCTTCACTGCCCTTGTATCTCCAGCTACATATCCCAAACCTGGGGCCAGCTACTCCTACAGGTTTCAGAGCAGGTCACTGCTTGGCAGCAGGAGCTCTCATCTAAGTGCAGACTCTCATAAGACCCAGGGTCTGTTCTTCCCCTCACTCTCTAAAAAGCTTATGTACTGCATGAACCAGAAACCAATTTCACCATGTGACGCATGATGTTTCTCTTTAGTTTGCAAGCTTTTGGCTTAGATTAGTATGACTAAATTTTCTGCTTAATAGAATCAAGAGGAAAAAAGTCCCCAATATTCCAAACAGGTATCCACATAAAAAGCACGAAGAGAGAACAACACAGTTTAGCCCATGGACATTATTCAAAACCTTCAAAGCCAGGCTAAGTAAATGAAACACCAGCTACCTAGTCAAACATAAAAATCTTTAGAAAAGCTTAACATTTCAGTATTTTCTAAAATTTAATTTTTTATTTTATATCTGATAAAAA
>VXBX01004071.1:7292-21492 GCA_013400415.1 Scytalopus superciliaris
CGTGAAATACATGCTTGCGACACACTGGAATAAAGGTTACTCCAGGGAGCTCCGTCAGAGCCAGGCATGCTCGGGGGAGTGAGCTGTCCCCTTGATGGGGGAAACAAAATTCATAAGCATCCCAGGTCCCTTCCCTTTCCAACGCCTCCTTGCAAGTCCGAGCTGGAGGGCATTGCGATCGAGAGAGGGGGTGGGCTGCACTGGAGCCAGTATGAAACAAAGCCTTCCCGCTTCATCCTCCTGTGCCATCCTCTCTTGCCCTCTTTGAGCTTATCCGTGCTGTTGATCCAGACGATACAGGAATATCGCCATTTCCATGCAGTCCCTGCCGGAGCCTGGAGGGTGGTGGATTGAGAGGCGGGGAAAAGCTCCTTGTGTTTCTGCTGTAGGATGTGCAGGAGAGCCATGGCTTTTTGTGTCTGAGTAGAGCAGGGAAAAGGCTGGGGTGGCGGAGCAAAGGGACGTAGGAATCTCTTATTCTGTCCATTCTTCCTTCCTTCTTTCGACCAGCTAGAACATGGGGAAGGGCCTGACAAGCCTCAGTGGGTGGCTGCGGTGGCTGGGGCGCAGGGATGGGGGAGCCAAGGCAGTGAGAGGGAGGCTTTTCTCTGCATTTCAGGAAGTCCAGGACCCTCCCTAAGGCACAGAGACCTGCTCAGCACCCTCCTTTTCTGGCTGTGAAGGACCTTCTTGCTTGGTCACGGGCTGCTCGCACCCAGGCAGAGGGGAGCTGTGGAAGGAAGGTGCTCCTGTGGTTCTGCCAGCTGCTTCTTCTCATCTCCTCTGTGTGGCTGTGCTTGCTCTGAGGTCTCCATGTTTCTGGATCTTTCCATGTCATGAAGCAATAACAAAAGTTGAATAAATAGATCTGTCTGGACCTATTGTTGTTTGCCTTTTGCTTTTCTCCCTTCTTTCTGACCTTGAGGTGCAATGGTAAACTAGAGAGGTAGGGGTGTATCCAGTGCCCCACACTGTTGGTGTAGGTGATATCTGGAGAGTCCCCTGCTCCCCTGGTTTTTGCTCACCAAAGCCAATCTTGCCTCACCTGCCCAGCTTCACCAGTAGTTACTTTTTTAGGTCTTCCTGTCCCCCCTTTTACCCCAGTCACTTTGGAAACAGTTATCTTGCTGTAGCTGCTGTGCTTGTAGGAATCATATCATAATAGAATATCCCAAGTTGGAAGTCCAACTCTTGCGCTGCACAGGACAGCCCATAGAATCTCACCATGTGCCTGAGGGCATCGCCCAAGCAATTCTGGAACTCTGGCAGGCTTGGTGCTGTGACCACTTTTCTGGGAAGCCTGTTCTGGTGTTAACTAACCTCTGGTTGAAGAACTTTTCCTTAATACCCAGCCTAAACCTCCCCTGACAGTTTCATGCCATTCTTTCAGGTCCTGTCACTGGTCACCAGAGGGAAGAAATCAGTCTGCCCCTTTTTTTCCCCTCATGAGGAAGTTTTGGACTCCTGTGAGGTCTCCCCTCAGTCTCCTCCAGGCTGAACAGACCAAGTGACCTCTGTCTCTACTCATAAGGTTTTTTCTCAAGGCCCTTTGCTGTCTTTATAGCCCTTCTTTGGATGCTCTCTAATAGCTTTGTATCTTTCTTATATGGCTGCTCTCAAAGATGATGCAGTGGCCAGCTGAGAACAGGCAGAGCATGTTGCAGGGTCTGCATCCCTGCTCCACTCCTGTGGCGGCTTCCTCCCCGGTACCTCCCTGGGACCCTGCAGGGCAAAGGTCGGCCCTGGTTTTATGGTTTCTCCTTTTCCCCAGTGATTAAAGTACTAGTTTGTGTTCTTGTGGTACAGTGAGCCCACTTTTTTGAATTATTTGTTAGCAGGAGTAGGAAAAGTTAAAAAAAGCATTATTGTAGGTGCACTTCAGTGTTTGCAACGTGAGTTTTGTAGCTCCCCCTGAGTGCTGAGCTTTCACAACCAGTGGAGAGAAGTGAACTGCATGTAGCGCTGGAACTTACACCTGACCCTGAATGTTTCCCACTCTTGAAGTGAGAGGGGAACTCAGTTCCTGCAGAACATTCAGATAGTAACAGATGGGGCCAGGGGTGATTTGTGGTAGTGATGGTGGTAGGTTTTAAGACCTAAGTCCCTGTACAAAAGGGAAATAAGTGCACCTCCTCCCTCCCTTACTTTCTTCCCTTTCTAAGCAAGTTACGAAGCCATCACGTACAGGCAGCTCTTACTGTTTTTGTGTTACAACTGGATTTAAACCCTTGACCTAAAGGACACCTTCAGACAGCACAAGATGGTTGGACTTTTGTCTCTCTTATTCCTGGGAAGGGAGAGTTTAGTTCCCTTTTTGTTTTAGCAGCAGTGGTATTTCGGTGGATCTACTGAACTTTGTTTTCTGCAGCCTCCTCTGGGGCTCTTTAGTTTATTTTTCTTGAGAAGCGGAGTGTATATTTCCCCCTTGATCTGTTTTCCTTTGCCCCCTCCTTAACTCTGTGCTCTGTGCATGTGCAGGTGGATGTCAGGATGCTGGCTCAGCTGTGATATGCTATATCAAGGATAAGGACACTCAGTGATCTGCCCAAGAACAAACTGAAGGAGTCAGAAACTTTATGATGACCAAAGGCCAGGATAAGAGGTGATCTCTGATGTTGATGCAAGAGACATGGCATTTAATGTAAAAACAAAATGCATCTAGCTTTATCTGCCCTTGCCCCCCACCAGCATGAAAAGAAGACAGGCTTTATTTTGGGACTATTGCCAGTGCAGCTGGAACCAGAAATTACCAGAATTTTGGTTAAGCTTTGGAATTTTTTATCAGCTCTCTTCTCCCCCTCATCCCTATCTTCTAGTTAATAGCAGTCTGTCAGTCTAGCAGAATTGATTCTTAATTCATACAGCAAGTGGTGAGGAAGATATTTTGCATTTTGGAAACCAAGATACTAGAAGAATTGGTAGCATTGTGAAACCAGTACACTACATAATCTTGATCCAGTTATTTGCTTTTTCTTTTCTTTGATTTATCCTCACTTGGGCATAGACAGTGGTAATTCATGTGTGTAAAGGACTCTCAGAATCCAAGATGCTGTTTTGACTTCTCACCACCATCCAAAAAGCCAGACCAAGACATGTTTGTAGAAAGACAGCACTAGAGAAGCTGTTCTGCCTTTCTCTTGTTGTGGACAGTGGATGACACTTTTAGTGCTCTGTTAATACACCTCTTCTTCTCCTCTCCTCTTCTTCTCCTCTTCTTCTCCTCTTCTTCTCCTCTTCTTCTCCTCTCCTCTCCTCTTCCCTCTTCCCTCTTCCTCTTCCTCTTCCCTTTCTCTCTTCTCTCCAGAAAAACATGACTTTGGGTTGGGCTAGTCTGAGTATGGTTTTACTAAAATCTGGTATGGATGAATTGCAGTGTCTCTGTAGTGATGTGCTTGAAAAGTTGAACAGTAAGACTCCTAGTGGAAATATGCCAGTGACGTTGGAAGATCCTCCATTCTCCCTTGCAGGAAGGTGGGAATGTGATTACTCTTGTTGCCATTCACAGAAAATGGTGCTCACTGTGAACAGCTGTTGTGAACTGTACACCACACATCCAGCTTGGCAGAGCCCTCCATCTGGGCTAAAGCCTTGAGACTCTCGAGACTCTGGGCTGCTGCAGGCATCGTTATTTGACTTTTCAGAGGGTGGTGGATGTTTGCTTACAGCTGTCAGAAGTTCAGCTCTGTCTGCAGTGTGGCCCCTTCCTACAGGATGGACTTGTTCTTCATCTGCTTTGCTTCCCTCTGCCTCGGAGCTTTCTCCTTGTTTCTTGCAGCCATGTGCCTGAGTTATCTCCCAGGTAGGCTCCTGTGCCTGTTTTTTTTTCTTAAGGGTATATCAGGGATTTGGAGAACTGTCAGCATACCTGTCATCTCTCAGTGGTGTACTCAGCGCCTGTCCTTTCCAAATTCCTTTCTCTGCCCTTGATGGTGAGGGATGGCGTATTTCAAACACAATCTGCTTGTGTCATTCCTAGCCCTGCTGCTTGTCATCCATCACATCATGGGAACTAATTAACACTAGTAGCTTTGGATCCTGGGAATGACAGTGCTAGGATAGTAGAGTCTTTCAAAGATCCTGATGTCTCTCTTCGTAACTAGAGCAGCTCAGTCCAGGAGTTCATGGACTCCACTGTCCCTTGCTGGCTGCACCAACCCTGTAGTGAAGCTGCCTGTGTATTTAGCAGGGAGGGTCCTTAAGACCTAGGCCTGCCTCAGTAATGCCCTTGACAGTACTGCAGCATCCCCTGCATCCAAGCACCTCCCAGCAGCCGGATAAGAGCCAAGGAATGGGATAGAATAATAATTGATGAGGATGGGGGGAGGTATGATGTAAACCTTTTGAAGCTGCTGGTAGCATCTTGGCTGCCTTTGGGTACGTATAGCTGGGCGTAGTTCTGGAATCTCTTTGTGAGTTTGACCCTGGGAGAATCCCCTGCTTATGGCAAATTATGCTCTCCTGCTTCCACTGTGCTTGCTGTGTTGATGTGAGTGTTGTCAGGGGAAACAATGCTGCTCCCACGGAGATGGCAGGAGTAAAGGCGAGGCCTAAGTCCTACTGTGAGGTTAGACAGAGAGGACTTCTCCCCTTCTTCTACTTTTGGTCTTTTTTGCTGTTGTGAACATCTTCTAAAAAGGGGAAGAGTCCCATGGGGATGGAAATGAAGGTAACTAAGCAAGAGGATGATGTTTGCTGGCAGCTGAAGGACAGTGAGGAGAGGAAGAACTTTCCACCGGAGTAACTGTCTAATGGGACTGGCTGCATCTGCAGACCAGGAAAGTGCTGGCTTTGTTTCAGTCTGCTCTTGCATCCCATTTTTTTTCTTCCAATAATGTGTTAATTAAACATTGATTTCAGGGGGAAAAGGAATCTGCTTGAACTGCAGAAACTAAATGGAGTGTGGAGAAACAGGATCTGGTGAGGGATATGTGGAAGGACCTTCTGTCAGCTGTCTTCATGACCCGTCATCGAGGGAAGCAAGGAAGGGGCTGGAGAAAAACCTGTTCACCTTAAGTTTAGAATCCTTCACTTACCTTAAGTGTGAATCTTGTTCTTTCTGTAACTGCACAGTTTTGAACTGATATGTGCTAAGGTATTACCAGGTAGACAGCTGTATTTCTTAGAAAATACTTCATTTTTATTAAAAAGCAAAATGGAAGAGAGATTCTTTTCAAGGTGTTCAAGAGGCTTTTTCCTCAGTTTGGCACTCTTCTAATTTTTTATTCTTACAGTTGTTGTACCACCTATAAGTAAACTGAGTCATGGTGCAACTTAAGGCACCAGTAATAATGCTCTTGTTACTTACAAATATCTAGTAAGACAACTGATCTACTGTATGTGGGTAAGTCAGTCACTGAACACAGATAGAAGGTTGTGATATGCATTTTTAACATTTTCTCTTCTGGTCCTCAGAGCACTGGAAGGTGAGACAAGATTATGATATCTCCCTCCCATGCTTGGTTGAGCTCTCTCTGTGCATTAGACTGGAAGAACCAATGGGAGGCTATGCTGTCCTCCTTTGTGCTTCCACGTGTCAGGGATGCATAGAGAAGATAAGAGACCTTGCTTTAGTCTGAAATCTTATCTGGAATAAACCTCTCTGCTGATGTGAGCAATATATTCTTAACAGTATTAAACAGTTTGATTTGAATTCTTTTCACCACTGTGCTTGCTGTCTTCACTAGTTTTGGGAAATAATGGAAAGGAGACAATAACCTGTCTGACCTTTTGGAGCATTGCATAAGTCTGAATTAAAGTGATTTCACAAAGATCTCAATCAGTTCATGCAATAAGCAAAATAGCAGCATTGTCCCGAGAAGGAACCCATCCTAGCTGTTAAATTCCTTTCTACGCTATCTTCAGTATCAGTCTACAGAAGGATCTGCTATAGCATCCAGACACATTTGAAAAGGAATAGACTAGGCCACTGAGCAACTGTTTTCTAGGAAGACTTTTGACCTGCTGATGGCTGGTGAAATTCACAGAATCACAGAATGGCTGAGGTTGGAAGGGGCCTCTGGAAGTCATCTCATCCAACTGCCTGTGCAAGCAGGGCCACCTAGAAAAGATGCTATGTCCAGATGACTTTGAATATCTTCAAGGAGGAGAATCCACAACTTCCCTGGGCAGCCTGTGTCAGGGCTTAGTTACTCTCACAATAAAAATATGTTTCCTGATGGTCAGAAAACACAGAACCGTCTGTGTTTCAGTTTGTGCTCATTGCCTCTGGTGCTGTCACTGGGCACCACTGAAAAGAGCCTGGCTCTGTCATCTTTACACCCTGCCTTCAGGTAATTATGTACATTGATAAGACACCCCCTCCACCCTCACCCCAAGCTTCCCCCTAGAGTCTTTTCTCCTCCAGGCTAAACAGACAGAACCGTCTGTGTTTCAGTTTGTGCTCATTGCCTCTGGTGCTGTCACTGGGCACCACTGAAAAGAGCCTGGCTCTGTCATCTTTACACCCTGCCTTCAGGTAATTATGTACATTGATAAGACACCCCCTCCACCCTCACCCCAAGCTTCCCCCTAGAGTCTTTTCTCCTCCAGGCTAAACAGTCCCAGCTCTCTCAGCCTTTCCTTATATGAGAGATGCTCATACTCTTCTTCATGGCCCTTAGTTGGATTCCCCTCATTATGTCTGCCTCTCTCTTGTACTGGGGGGACCAAAACTGCACACAATTTAGCCTCACCAGTGCTGAGTAGAGGGGAAGGATCTGCTTCCTCAGCCTTCTGACAACACTCCTAATGCAGCCCGGGACACCATTAGCTGCCTTTTGTGCAAAGGCATGTTGCTAGCTGATGTTCAGCGTGGTATCCATCAGGACCCCATGTCCTTTTCTGCAGAGCTGCTTTTCAGCCAAGTGTCCCTCAGCACATACTGGTCCATGACCCATGAACTTCATTACAGGGGTATGGAGTGTCAGCAGAGCTGGCCAGTATTAACTTACGAAGTAGAGGTCTGGAGTTCTTTCCCAGAATGTGTTTAACTAGTTTTTCATAATAATCATCACATTTGCCATTCACTGAAAATGTGAAAATTATCATTTGTAAAGCATTATGAGTTCCTTAAAAGGAAGGCTTCATGTATCTGAGAATATAATAGAATAGTTCCAGTTGGAAAGGACCTACAGTGACCATCTAATCCAACTGTATGACCACTTCAGGGCAAACAAAATGTTCAAGGATGTTATTAAGGGCATTGTGCAACTGTCTCTGAGAGTCATAGTGTGTTGACCACCATTCTAGGAAGCCTGGTTCAGTGTTTGGTCATCCTCTCTGTAAAGAAGTGTTGCCTAATATCTGGTCTGAACCTCACCTGATGCATCTTTGAATTATTCCTAGATGTTCAGATGTTGTGTCACTGAATACCAGGAAGAAGAGCTCAGCACCTCCCTCCAGTTCCCCTCCTCATGAAGCTGCAGAGGGTGGTGAAGTTGCCCCTCGACCCCCTTTTCTCCAAACAGAATAAACACAGAGTGCTCAGTCACTCCTCAGAGGACATATGTTCCAGCATTTCAGCAGCTTTGTTGTCCTTTTATGGACATACTCAATTACCTTAACATCCTTCTTAATATCTGGGAGAGATTCCAGTTTGTCTTTTTACTATGGCTGCTTACACTCTGTGATCTTTTTTGTAGACTGCAAAGAAAAGAAATTTTAAATTATTGTTTGTTTTGACTTTTTGAAGGGGGACAAAGATAGAGAATGCAGGAGTCCTATGGTGAAACTAAGGCCAACCTCCTTAAGGGACTCTGAATGCCTGCTATTGCATTGAATCCTGGAATTAAAATCTGCTCGTTTGTCTGGTGAGCTCAGGCAGCACTTTCAAAGAGGGTATGATACAATATAATTTCAGGTATATGCATTAAAATACCTGCTGCGTATCTGGAAATCAAATGTTATGGACTTTATGGGGAAAATACCAAGAAACATATTGATCCTTGATGTAATTTCATAGAGGTCATTAATCAAATGCATATTGAGGGTGTATCTAATACCAGTGGACCAAAAGGCATAATTTTGTGGAGGTAGGTCTGACGGATTTAGCTCAATATAATTACCTTTTTTGATGTGTCCCTTGTCTTCCTTGTTGGTTGCTATGACATAGTTAATGAGTTGCTAGCAGCTTGTTTGGTACTAGCTGGGTTATGGAGTGATGCGGTGCCTGGGATGTTGCTGCACCTTTTTGGCAGCAAATTGTAATTTCATTGAATAAATGTATTTTATGAGTTTACAGTGAGCTACTGCTTGTTCACTAAGATCGCAGTGTATCAGTGTATTGGGTTTGTGTGGCCAGGTTTTGGTAGCAGGGGGCTATAGGGGTGGCTGCTGTGAGAAGCTGCTGGAAGCTTCTTCTGTGTCTGACAGAGCCAATGCCAGTCTGCTTGAAAACAGACTTGCAGTTGGACAAGGCTGAGCCACTAGGAATGATAGTAATGTCTCTGTGATAACGTATTTAAGAAGAAAAAAACGTTTTTCCACAGACGTAATTGTGGCCAGAGGAAAGTGAGGATATGTGAGAGAAACACCAAGGTCAGTGAAGAAGGAGAGGGAGAAGGTACTCCATGTGGTCCTGCAGCCCGTGGTGAAGATCATGGTGAGGCAACTATGCAGCCCCTGGAGGTCAAGCGGTGGTGAAGACACACAGCTGCAGCTTGTGAAGGAGATCAATGATAGAGCAGGTGGATGCCCTAAAGAAGCTTGTAACCCTGTGGGAAGCCCGTGCTAGAACAGGCTCCTGGCAGGGACCTGCAGACCTGAGAAGAGAGGAGCCCACACTGGAGCAGGTTTACTTTGGTAGGACTTGTGATCCTGTGTGGGACCCACACTGGATCAGGCTATTCTTGAAAGATTGCACTCTGTGGAAAGGGATCTGTGTTGGAGCAGCTCATGAAGAACTGCAAGCTGTGGGAAGGACTTAGGCTGGGGAAGTTCATGGAGGATTGTCTCCTGTGAGAGGGACCCCATGCTGGATCAGGGGAAGGACTCCTCTCCCTTAGGAGGAAGCAGCAGCAGAAACAGCATGAGATGAACTGATTGTAACTCCCATTCCCCATCTCCTTGTGCTAGTGGTAAGAGGAGGTAGAATATTGGGAATAAAGTTAAGCCTGGGAAAGAGAGAAGGGTGTGGAGAAGGGGTTTTAAGGGTTTTCCTTCTCATTATCCTGCTCTGATTTTGGTTTGTAATAAATTCAGTTAATTTCCCCAAGCCAAGTCTGTTTTGCCCATGACAGTTTTGCTGTGGTGAGTGATCTCTTCTGGTCCTTATCTCAGCTCGTGAGACTTTCCTTCCAATCTTCTCCCCCCTGTCCAGTTGCAGAGGGGCATGGTAGAGTGACTTTAGGGGGTATCTGGCATCCAGCCACAATCAGGTAGAAATGCAGAGTGAAAAGAGAGCATTAAATTGATAGGCTTTTGATAAGATAGTAACTCTTTTTATGAAGTTCGCCTGAACACAGCAGTTCTTCCTTTCATGCTCTTTTTTGTTGCCAGCATGTAACATGAGGCTGGAAGTTGATCTGCTTTCTTGGCACAACATAGGTAATTTACCTATTAAACTAGAAAATGGTGTAATTCGATAAGAAGAAATTTTTTAATGACAAATGAAAAGTCCTGCCCTTGGGAAGGTATAATCAAATGGCTATATGTAAAATGGGGGATAACAAGTCAGGCAACAGAACTGCAGAAAAGGATCTGGGAGGCACTACAGTGAGTCAGAGACTGAATGTGAGTCAACAGTGTGGTGATGTTGCAAAAAAGCAAATCTCATTTTAGGGTATATTTAACAGGAATGTCACGTGTAGCACACAGGCAGTAGTCTTTCTACTCTAGCAGCCACTGCTGAAGCCATAGCAGAGCACTGCATCCAGTGAGAGCCAGAAAAGCAAAGGAGATGGAGGGAGGAGATGAGGAGGGAGCAGCCAGAGTGGCAAATGCCATCTGCAAGGAGGGGCTTGGTTGGGTTGGTTTAGACTAGAGGGAACACTGAAGAGGGACCTGAAAAGCCATCCAATATTTAAAAGCTTGTTTTAAGAAGACAGTGATTAATTGTTTTCTGTGTCCACTGGGGATAGGACAAGAAGTAATCAGCTTAATTTGTAGCAAAGAAGATGTGGAGGCAGGTGCTAGGAAAAGCTTTGTGAGTTTGGATAGTTAGACAGGAAAACAACTTCCTGAAAGAGGTTGTAGTGCCCTCATCAAAGGAAGTTTTAAGAGCAGATGAGACAGGAGACACCAAATTTTATCTAGGTTGTTTTCTTTTAGTTTTGACAGGTTCAGAAGGGGAAGGGACTGCCTGAACTCCTGATGTCTGGTCCCAACAGCTCTTGCACTGCCTGAGAGGCAGACTTCTCCCCTCACTGGCAGTTGCAGTGGGCACTTGGGGAGGCAGAGTCAGGGTGAATCACTCCCTCTGCAAATTCCCCTGCAGCACCTTCCACGCCCCTGGCATGATCCAGTTTTACAGTGCACATCCCAATAAGGCCTGAGGGAGCTTGTGTGTTCAGCAGTGTTACATTAGCATCCAGCACTGTAAGCCTTTCTATTTCTGCAGATAACAAATAAGCAGAGAGTTGGCCCAGCTTTCTGCATCCTTGTAACTAGGAATTGGAAGTTACTGGAGATTCTTTTCCTGGTTACTGATTAATTTACACTGGAAAGACTGGGAGAAATTATTTGAAGGTGGAAAAGAAGGCTTACACTTTTGCTTTCACCTGTTAAAAACTGCTGCAGATTTCTATGGTGTGTCACAGTTACAAGATGACTCTTCTGTGCTCTTCCATCAAATGAAATGGACAAGGGCAAGGGATTTTTCTCACTGCAACATCTTTTCTTCCAGTGTCCTAAAGCAGAGTAGTGTGGATTAGGCATTGCAGGAGGTGCATTTGCACCCAGTGGATTTGAGAAGGGGGAGCTTAACGCCTGATTCAGTAAATACATATATTTCAGGACTTTGGAGAGGGGTTCATGGCACTGCCAGAGAGGAAGAGGGCTTTTATTCCCCAAGAATTCCTCAAAACCGTTTAGCTATTAGCAAGTAATCCAAGACTTACTATGTGGCATGTTACTGCTCTCTTTTCCTCAGTCTTAGATTTACATTAACAGCCTGTCTGGAGCCAGTTGGGCCTATGAGTGAACTTCTGAATGTCTCCAGTGCAGAGAGCTGGTTTTCCTAGCAAAACTCAAAGAAAGAGAGTTTTTCTTTCGGTTTTAATAGACCATCCAGGAATAGATGCTTGTTGAAGTTGGATAGTGTTATGCTTGGCCACAATGTGTGTGCGTAGTTTATAATGTAACTGTTTTCTGTCTTCTTATATAAATTTGTAACTGCAAGCTCTTGCCATTCTTCAGAGTGAGTCGAGGATGAAGATACTATCCTCTGTTTCTTGGCTCTAGAAGTGAGTCAGGGTTGACACACAAAAGTAGGAGGCAACAGTTTGTGTGTAGGAAGCTTGTTCCGTCCAAAGAAAATTTACGGGTTATATTCAGGGTGTCAGTCCTGCTGCACTGCAAGGCTGGTATCTTCTTCTGAAAATGAGTTCACACACACTCACCATTTGGAGCATATGGAGAGCTCAACAGATCCAGGTCTCAAGGGATGATTGGGTCAAATGGTTGAAGATAGGTTGGGATGTAATTATTTGTTTATGAGGCTCCATATTGCACAAAGTTATAATTGCTTAAGAACACTGCTGTGAAGTCAGGAGGGAAACGTTCCAACTCAAGGAGAAACTAAGATATAACCTAATTATTGTCGGTATTTTTATCCTTGCCTATTGTGGTAGCACCTACACAATCCTTGTTGAAGCACAGGGCAAAAAATGTTCCCTGCCCCAAAGAGCTAGCAAGCTAAGGATGAGGCAGGAGACAACAGATGGACACAGATAACTGGGGGAGTACAGAAAACCAAAGATTGGTCAGCAGGATGGGTGGTATGATACATGTTGACAGCTTAGTTGTTGTCAAGCTTTCTGTAGGCATGTGGCAAAAAATTATAACAATAATTCAAACCGTCCTTTACTTTAGTGGTGTTGTGTGTGCATCTTCCATCTGTTTTATTTAAACAGCTTAATTCTCACTCCTTGTGGGTTTTTCTGTCCCAAAACTTCCCATCATTCATCTGATATAGGCAGGGAGATACACTGGTCCAGCAATGAAGTGTTCACTGCAGTTTTTAAGGGAAAGATAATTTTATTCTTGAAAGAGAATGAGACTAATCATGGGATTTTGCTGCTGTGTTTTAAAGGATGCTGGGAAAAGACCGATGGATCTCAGCAGGATGAATATCCAAAGTAAGTGGCATAATACAAGAAGTTTGTTGGCTGAAGTAGTGTCTTACCAAGGTGTTGCAAAAACTGTCTAATGCAATTCATAGGCAACAATTTTGTGCATATAGGTTATGTCCTTGATACTGTATTTGGTGAGTGCAAGAGTGCCTGAAAGTGTGGAGAGCTCTGACTCAGCTGAACAGTGAACAGTTGTTCCAGATGTGTGGCTATACCACACTTCTGGAGAATTTGGGTATGCTTGGCCTTAGGAGTCTGCCAGTGCCAGTGTCTACATTCACATGTAAGTCTTGTTTTGGGTATTACCTTGAGCAGGCCACAAAAGGGAGGATAGACATCAGGTAATTCTAGGGAGTCCTTATTTCTGAATTAGAATTATGTCAAGTAACTTTGTGTGGTGCTGTGATGTCCTCTCTTTTTTACTGTATGGTTTGTTATCATCACACAGTGTGCCAGCATCAGACATGTTATAATACCTGATGTATGTGTATATGTATAAATATATATATATAAAATATATATTGGATGGGGCTCTGAGCAACCTGATCTAGTTGAGGATGTCGCTGATCATTGCAGTGGGCATTGGACTAGAAGAACTTTAAAAGTCCCTTCCAACCCAAAATATTTTATGAATTTATATTAATATATATTAACCTTTATGTTGCCAATTAATTAAAAGCACTCTGTATTTTAGCTTATAATGTCTCCATGCTTCAGTTTTTCCTTTATGCTCACGTATTGGATGGTAAGGTTTCATAGATGCTTTTTGAGTTTTTAGGTTTGGTGCTGAAGAAAAGAGAATGAAGACTAAATATTTAGCTGTTCTTGAGCTGGACATACCCAGTTCTCCAGCTTCTTTGCATATCATGGTCTAGGCCCTAACTTTTAGGATGGTTCTTGCAGTGGTGAAGGCTAGTCATGTATTGAAGTGTGTTGGCCAAAGCATAGACAGCAGGTCAGGGGTTGAGATTATTTCCCCATACTCAGCACTTGTGGGATCATGTCTGCTTATTGTGTCTTGTACTAGGCTCCCCAGTACATGAAAGACATTGACAAAATGTCCAGAAAAGAACCCCTGAGGAGCACTGTTAGTAACTGGCAGCCATTGGGTTGTTGTACCACTGACTACTAGCCTTGGAGTGCAGTGGTCCTGTCAGTTTTCCATGTGCTTTGCAGTACACTGATCTGGTACTAGCTAAATCACAGAATCACATAATATCTCGAGTTGGAAGGGACCCATAAGGATCATCAACTCCCTCCTTGTCACAGCACTATCTAAAACTAAACCATCTGACCGTCATCCAGATGCTACTTGAACTCTGACAGACTTGGTGCCTTGACCGCTTCCCTGGGGAGCCTGACCAGACCACCCTCTCAGTGAAGAACCTTTTCCTAATATCCAGTCTGAACTTCTCCTGATGCAGCTAAATACCCTTGTTTACAATTATACCATTGGAGACTCTTTCAAAAGTCATGCTCTCATTTTCTTTATTGGGCCTGTCTTATCACAGAAGCAAATCTGGCCAGTGTTTTCCTTGGTAAGTTTTTTGTCCATGCTGGATGTTCCAAATCACTTTCTGGACATTTGTGTGCCTGGAAGTGGGACTGATGTTAGGCTAACCAGTCCACAATTCCCTGAATCTTCCTTCTTGTTCTTTTTGAAGACAGATGTGACATTTACCTATTTCAAGTCATTGGAAGCCTCCTCCAATTACCATGACCTTTCCAATTTGACGGAGAGTAACCTCATGGTGACATCAGCCACTGTTGCATGCCTCAGTGCTGTTGGGGCATCTTGTCTAGTCCCAGGGACTGGAGTATGCCCAGTTTGCTTAAATGATTCCTAACTCAGTCTTCCTCTGCTATGGGTAGTTTTTCAGGCTGATTCTTCCACTGGACATACGGGACAGAAA
>VXBX01004071.1:21522-48056 GCA_013400415.1 Scytalopus superciliaris
GTCAGCAGGATGGGTGGTATGATACATGTTGACAGCTTAGTTGTTGTCAAGCTTTCTGTAGGCATGTGGCAAAAAATTATAACAATAATTCAAACCGTCCTTTACTTTAGTGGTGTTGTGTGTGCATCTTCCATCTGTTTTATTTAAACAGCTTAATTCTCACTCCTTGTGGGTTTTTCTGTCCCAAAACTTCCCATCATTCATCTGATATAGGCAGGGAGATACACTGGTCCAGCAATGAAGTGTTCACTGCAGTTTTTAAGGGAAAGATAATTTTATTCTTGAAAGAGAATGAGACTAATCATGGGATTTTGCTGCTGTGTTTTAAAGGATGCTGGGAAAAGACCGATGGATCTCAGCAGGATGAATATCCAAAGTAAGTGGCATAATACAAGAAGTTTGTTGGCTGAAGTAGTGTCTTACCAAGGTGTTGCAAAAACTGTCTAATGCAATTCATAGGCAACAATTTTGTGCATATAGGTTATGTCCTTGATACTGTATTTGGTGAGTGCAAGAGTGCCTGAAAGTGTGGAGAGCTCTGACTCAGCTGAACAGTGAACAGTTGTTCCAGATGTGTGGCTATACCACACTTCTGGAGAATTTGGGTATGCTTGGCCTTAGGAGTCTGCCAGTGCCAGTGTCTACATTCACATGTAAGTCTTGTTTTGGGTATTACCTTGAGCAGGCCACAAAAGGGAGGATAGACATCAGGTAATTCTAGGGAGTCCTTATTTCTGAATTAGAATTATGTCAAGTAACTTTGTGTGGTGCTGTGATGTCCTCTCTTTTTTACTGTATGGTTTGTTATCATCACACAGTGTGCCAGCATCAGACATGTTATAATACCTGATGTATGTGTATATGTATAAATATATATATATAAAATATATATTGGATGGGGCTCTGAGCAACCTGATCTAGTTGAGGATGTCGCTGATCATTGCAGTGGGCATTGGACTAGAAGAACTTTAAAAGTCCCTTCCAACCCAAAATATTTTATGAATTTATATTAATATATATTAACCTTTATGTTGCCAATTAATTAAAAGCACTCTGTATTTTAGCTTATAATGTCTCCATGCTTCAGTTTTTCCTTTATGCTCACGTATTGGATGGTAAGGTTTCATAGATGCTTTTTGAGTTTTTAGGTTTGGTGCTGAAGAAAAGAGAATGAAGACTAAATATTTAGCTGTTCTTGAGCTGGACATACCCAGTTCTCCAGCTTCTTTGCATATCATGGTCTAGGCCCTAACTTTTAGGATGGTTCTTGCAGTGGTGAAGGCTAGTCATGTATTGAAGTGTGTTGGCCAAAGCATAGACAGCAGGTCAGGGGTTGAGATTATTTCCCCATACTCAGCACTTGTGGGATCATGTCTGCTTATTGTGTCTTGTACTAGGCTCCCCAGTACATGAAAGACATTGACAAAATGTCCAGAAAAGAACCCCTGAGGAGCACTGTTAGTAACTGGCAGCCATTGGGTTGTTGTACCACTGACTACTAGCCTTGGAGTGCAGTGGTCCTGTCAGTTTTCCATGTGCTTTGCAGTACACTGATCTGGTACTAGCTAAATCACAGAATCACATAATATCTCGAGTTGGAAGGGACCCATAAGGATCATCAACTCCCTCCTTGTCACAGCACTATCTAAAACTAAACCATCTGACCGTCATCCAGATGCTACTTGACCTCTGACAGACTTGGTGCCTTGACCGCTTCCCTGGGGAGCCTGACCAGACCACCCTCTCAGTGAAGAACCTTTTCCTAATATCCAGTCTGAACTTCTCCTGATGCAGCTAAATACCCTTGTTTACAATTATACCATTGGAGACTCTTTCAAAAGTCATGCTCTCATTTTCTTTATTGGGCCTGTCTTATCACAGAAGCAAATCTGGCCAGTGTTTTCCTTGGTAAGTTTTTTGTCCATGCTGGATGTTCCAAATCACTTTCTGGACATTTGTGTGCCTGGAAGTGGGACTGATGTTAGGCTAACCAGTCCACAATTCCCTGAATCTTCCTTCTTGTTCTTTTTGAAGACAGATGTGACATTTACCTATTTCAAGTCATTGGAAGCCTCCTCCAATTACCATGACCTTTCCAATTTGACGGAGAGTAACCTCATGGTGACATCAGCCACTGTTGCATGCCTCAGTGCTGTTGGGGCATCTTGTCTAGTCCCAGGGACTGGAGTATGCCCAGTTTGCTTAAATGATTCCTAACTCAGTCTTCCTCTGCTATGGGTAGTTTTTCAGGCTGATTCTTCCACTGGACATACGGGACAGAAAGGCTGAGTGAAGGCTAAAAAGGCATTGAGGACCTAAGTGTTTTCCTTTTGCCACTGGTTTCTTGTTCCATTCAGCTTTGGGCCCCCTATTTCCTGAGTCATGCTTATGCTACAGGTGTGGATTTAGAAGCCTTTCTTGCTGCCTTTCACATTTTATGGATTTTCATGCAGTTTGAAGCTTTTCTAATTTTCATCCTGACATGCTGAGGCAGTTTCAGTATTCTTTCTGAGAAGCACACCCCCACTTTCACCTTCCATTCGCATCCTTTTGTGTTTGAGTGCTGTCAGGAGTTTCCCATTCAGCTGCTTGCTTTCTTACACACCCACTTGGCTTCCCACAAATTGAATTGGACTGTTCTTGTGCTTTGAGGAGTTTGTTCTTTAAGATCAACCAGGTCTCCTGGGTCTCTTTGCTAGATTATCCCATGTAAGTGCTCAGTGAATGATTTCTTAGAGCTCTCCAGTGATTCTTCTCTAACCGTAATTGTGCTGGGAAAATGGTTCTGTTTGTAAACTGATTTATGTGTCATTTCAGATTTGGTTGTTCTTCTCTGTAATTTTATCTCTCTCTATGTTAAACATATTGTACCTCCTCTCTCTATTTCCGTGTAAGTCTCTTCTGTCTGCTTCTGGTGGTTTGACCCTGGCTTGATGGCAGGTACCCATCAAACCCACTCTATCATTCCCCTCTTCAGCTGGACAGGGAGAGAAAGTATAACAAAAGGTTCATGAGTTAAGGGGCAGGGAGAGATCACTCACCAATTACTGTCACAGGCAAAAGAGACTTGACTTGGGGAAAGCAGTTGAATTTATTACCAATCAAAACCAGAGCAGGATAATGAGAAATAAAACAAATCCTAAAAACACCTTCCCCACACCCTGCCTTCTTTCATGGCCTTAACTTAATTCCTGATTCTCTACCTCCTCCTACCACCAGCAGTGAATGGAGATGGGGAATGAGAGTTACAGTAAGTTCATCACATGTTTCTGCTGCTGCTTCCTTCTCAAGGAGAGGAGTCTTTTCCCTGCTCTATCATGGAGTTCCTCCCACAGGAGACAGTTCTCCACAAACTTCTCCAACATTAGTCCTTCCCATGGGTTACTGTTCTTCACAAACTGCTCCAGTGGATCCCTTTCCACAGGGTGCACTCCTTCAGAAACAGACTGCTGCAGGTGGGTCCCCCACAGGGTCACAAGTCATGCCAGGAGCCTGTTCCAGCATGGATTTCCCACAGGATCACAGGCTTCTTTGACTGTTCATCTGGTCCAGTGTGTGGCTTCTCCATGGCCTGCAGCAGGACAGCCTGCCTCAATATGATCTTCACTGTGGGCTGCAGGGGAATCTCTGCTGTGGTGCCTGGAACACCTCCTCCCCCTCCTTATTCACTGACCTTCACTGCAGCGTTGTTCGTCTCACATATTCTCACTCTGCTCTGGCCAGTTAGTTCTGTGCAAAAACTTGTTTTTCCTTCTTAAATGTGTTATCACAGAGCTGTTACTACCATCACTGATGGGCTCAGCCTTGGCCAGCCGTGGGTCTACCTTGAAGCTGACTGGCATGGGCTCTGACGGACATGGGAGAAGCTTCTAGCTGCTTCTCAGAGAAGCCACTCCTACAGCCCCCTTGCTACCAGAACCTTCCCATGCAAACACAATACACTGTTTATAGTCTCTTTTTGCTGGACTCTGTCCAGATATTTTCATGTGTTTTATTTTATGGTGGGTTTTTTTGTTGTTCTGTGATTTTTTTCCCCCCTGACACTGCCCTTCTTCATACTGTCAGAGGTAAATAATCAAATGGAAAGGGCAGGAGGCACAAACTTTCTTTTTCATTCTGGCATTGAGTTATTTCATGACAAAAGCAAATTGCTATGTCTATTTCATATCTCTAAAATGGTTCTCAAATTCAATATATAGAGTTTAAATTCTTTTTGTTGAAGATCATAGACAACAGACTGATTTATTTAATCACATTTAGTACACTCTTCATCTTAGGATTGGTTTGAGATTGTATCCCAAGCAGTTTTCTCAGTTAATGCTTGTCAAACTTATCAGCAGATACTGCCAACCTACAAAATTTTCTGTTGTGTGCCATGTACCTTTGTCCTCAGACTTCTAATAACATTGCAGTTAAAAATCCACCTGAAATGATACTGTGGACTAGCAGTAGATTAATTGCCAGGACCCTAATGATCATGTGTTCAGAAACTGAACTAATCAAGGTATGTATTCAATGTAATGGTGTTCAGAGCCCTTTATGGAGATTCTTTGCCATTGATCAAAACAGTAAAGACACAGGTTTCTTGTTTCAGCCCCTTCCCCCCAACGCTCCTGTGATTAAAGGAACGGGCATCTATCAATACTGTTGTCCTTCCGATTCTATGGAGAAAAATCCAACTTAATATTGTAATTTTATGGAGAGGAGTCTAGTTTTAGTGACTATTAATTTATTGAATTAAATTACTGTATTCCCAGTCATACACAAGAATTTTGTTGTGTGTAGTGCTGTTTAAATGTAGAACAAAAGGTTTTCATCATAAGTGATTTTTGTCTTTAAAGCATGACTCTCTGTGGCCTCTGATAAAGATATCTTTCTATAATTGATTGAGCCTCAAGTACTGCACCCAAGACAGAGTGTCCCTGAAGCCTAACCTGCAGGGAAAAGTGAGATGAGTATTTGTTGGTATACTTAGCAGCACACTGTATTATACCGAAATCCTGTGTGCCTTCCCAATTCAGGTAGATGTTGCAAGGGCCAGAGAGCTTAGTGTAGAAAAGTTTCTAGAACAGAAAATTACTTGTACCTTCACGCAAGTCTCTTCTGGAATGAGTAAGGTTGGAGAGGGTTTTGTTGAGTGCTGTGGAAGCTATGACAAGGAGTTTAAAAGTGTTATCTGGGCATGTATGCAATACTAAAGTACTGTTTAAATTCCCTAGTTCATCTTGTGTTTTCCCTTGTACTCCTTTTACAGCTCTAGATGGTAATGGTGAATAGTGGCAGTACATTCTGTTTGGAAGATCTGGTTTTAGAGAAGCCTTGCAGAGAGAGGAGCGAAGACAGGCAAGGCAGCCTTTGCTTTACATCTCTGCTGAAGTCAACTGCACAGTACTTATTCTAATGCCATTGATGTTGTGTCTAATCTCAAACGTGAGCAGACATAAGACTTAGTAAATTGATGACCTCACTGTCTTGCCATCTTTGTCTCCAGATAACTAGATGGCTAAGAGGCTCAGGCAGTGATAAAGCTGGAAAACTGAAGCCCACCTAAATAAAGTGTGCATTTTGGGTAGCTTAGTATGATTAATTTCTTCCCTGAAGTCCTAGCTTCAAATCCTGGTGAGACCGTAAGTGAAAAAGGCAGGTATTCCCTTCTTGGTATATATCTCTATGGCAGAAGTAGCCCAGGAAATCTGGTATATGGCAAGTGAAGGAGAATCAAGAGGATTGTGAGGAAGGGTTGTGGGAGATGGGTCACAAGCTGTTTCGCACAAAGCTCTCCTGTGCTTTCCCAAAAGTCAAGCAGGCATGTTCTCTTGCAAACTTTGCAAAATTTGCATGTGTGCAGTCTGGTTGTGCACAGTCCCTGAACTCTCTGCCCCTTTGCCAAGATAGCACTTGATGGCTCCTGTTTTAATAATACCTGCTTGCTTCTGCCTATACCAAGCACAAATGAAGCCCTTTGTGCTGCTGAGGCTCATGCTGGCTGTGACAGTGTTTTCATAAGGCTCAAACTTTTATTCTCCACCTCGTTCCTTTGAACTCTGCCCACCACTCTGTGAATACTAACACCAGCCTATAAATTATCCAGCAGCGCTCTGGCACTTTAGCAGCCTGTGTTTTCAGTGGCGTGCATGCATAATCGATCTGGGAGACTGCCTCTGCTTTTAACTCAGGCATTTGCAGAGACCTTAGGCTTTCAGAGTTTTCAATCACTGCTGCCTGTATGTTTGTTCACTTTTCTGGCTGCCTTCTCCTCTGCCACCTGCACACACACCCTTTTGCATCTGGCTGGGTAGCATGTCATCTCACAGTTTGGGGGTGATGCTATAGACAGCCTTCCTATGAGATACGCAAGCAACAGGTCACTGCAAGCAACTTTCATGTAGAGTATCATACATCAGAATTTGAAAGGCTCCTTCCTGACTTGCTGCTTGGGGATGTGGTGTGTGTATGCGTTTTTTGTCCTCTGGTGGGCCTAATGGAGTAACCTACTGAGTAGGTGCTGCTCTCTTCTCTGATGGTTCCAGGTGAACTCTTAGCATCATAAATACTAACCCTGTGACTCATGGCTCTTAGCTTCTTTAAGTTGCTACAAAGTTGCCTTCCTTTCAGTCAGTTGCCTGCTGATTGTCTGTAGAGTTTGAGTTCTGAACAGTTAAAAGGCTGCTGTGGTATTTGGCTGCTAAGGCTGACTCCTCTTGCCTTGGAACTTCTCCGTGTCTTTACTGAGTTCTGTCCATAAACAAAATTTCTCAGCTGAGTCTTTTTCCTCTTATGTTTCTAGGGGTAAGTTGCCCCAGAACAGTCAGCCCAAACCTTTGTCTGAACTGCAAATGGAGTCAGGCTTGATTATGAAGGCTTCACTTATCTCTTGCAATCAGTTCATGGTAAACCGTCCTCTTAACACTGGCAGATCATCATGTGCCCCTGCAAAATGGTTTGGTAATTGCATTCTATATGAGCAGTCAGTTCCCAGTGAAAGACTGTGCTATTTGAGAGGAGGAGGAGACAGGGTATGGGGTTGGTGGCTGTGTGATTAGGGAACTGGCAGTGCTAGAACTCAAAGGAGCAAATAGGGAAAATAAGTGAAAATGGAGTCTAATAAATTATTTAACTGTAGAAGTACTGGAGATGTAGTTGGGGCTAAGAGCATAGATGACAGGCTGGTAGCAAAAGAATCCAAAAGAAGTGGGTGGAGAATAGGTAATAAAAAGGAAATTTTAAAAGCAAGAAATAAAAACATGAAAAAAATTGCCAAGCTTTCAGTGGGGCAAAAGGATATAGGGAAGTAGAAGAGGCTGAGAGGGAGAAGGACTAGGGAAAGATTTTTGAATTAAGAGTGTGAATAAAGAGCAGAAGGTGGCTTTCTGATATATGAAGGGTGCATCTAACTGAGCTTCATGTGTGTGCTGCCTCCGCTGACATCTGCACAAGAGCTTGGCCAACTTGGCACAGACAGGGAGAGGGGAGAGCCAGGAGGCAGCACTGGAGGGGATGTCTGGAAGAAGCAAGGTGGGAAAGGAGACAGTCTCTGGGAAGGGAAAGAATGTCAGGCAGTGGGTTGGATGTGGGGGAAGCGTGGGGAAATGCAGAAGAGAAAAATTAAGTGACGAGACTCCTTTTGAGGAGGAGCAAAATCCCAAAAGAAATGCAAGGCTTTTAATATTTTTATTCTTTGATGTAAAAACAACACCCAAAACATTCAACATGCCTTCCTCCTAGCTGTGTGATTGTAGAGGTGGGTTGCAGAATGAATCATAGATGGTTCTAGGGTAGAGTGTGTGAAAAAGACTGTAACCACTATTGACACTGTTTCTTGAATGTTAGATGTGTTTTTGTGCCTGATGGGAAATGTGTGTTTATTTGAGGCAGAGGATTTTCGGTGTGTGTGTTGTTTAAGGAGTGTGCAGCAGCTTCATTTTACTTAGCAGAAAAAAAGTGTTCTCTTTGAGCTCACTTGCTAATGTTTGAGTTTCTGCAGTTGTATTTCCATATTATTTTTCCTTCCTTATTTGTACGAGTCTAATCCAGCTGAGCTAAAAGGCCATCTGACTACTTACAAGAGAAACAGCAAAACTGACTTGACACAAAGTGCTATCACAAGCATGGAGTAAGCACGTAGGTGAACTTAAGTACCTACCCTTCTAATCCTTCAGTTTTAGGTGTTGCTTGTAACGATAGCAAATAAGAAAGTACTCAAATAGAATAATTATTTCTTTTCATTGGTAGTATCCTTTAATGGAATATAATTTGCCAATGTCAACCTATTTTGGGATCCAAGACAAATAGGAAGAGAGCTTTGTAGTTTCTTTGTTAATTATAAATGTGCTTAAAATCAGTGTAAGATCTGTTAAAAAAGAAGTGCGAGTTTCTGAATTTTAAAGCCTTCCAGGGATGAAGATGCCAATTTTTTAGTTCAATTATTATCAACTGTCTTGATCCCACTCATTTTTAGTGGTTTTTTTTTTTTGTTTGTTTGTTTGTTTGGTTTTTTTTTAATTTATGTATCTGCATCTGTGGTGAAAAGGTTTGAGGAATTTTAGACCACATAAATTATTGGACAATCTAATGATTCAGTGAGAAGAAACACATGGATCAGCTATACAGAGGATTTCAGGAAAAGAACATGGACAAGCATTGTGAAGAAATGAGGAGGAGGGTACAGGCTTGGATGGGATAAGGAGAGAATGTTCCTTCTTTCATTGCATCTCACCTTGAAATACTACAGTCTGACCAAGTTTCTGGGAAGGACTTAACACGCAGCTTGTGACTGGAAGGACAAAGCAGGGATGTATGAATTGGGAAGGGAGGATATTGTGGGCACAACCCCATGTATGGACTCCAGATAGCATTACTATGGTGTTACTCCTTCACTTCCCACTATGGGTCTCTGCAGCTTTTGAGTGGAAAATCTGTTGCAACCAGCCACGCCCCTTTTCTCGGACTGTCTGCATCTGCTCTTGGTTCATCTCCTTCTCTGGGTAAAGTATGGACTTGGCAAGAAGATTTCTGCTGACTCTTGCCACTTTTCTTCTTGATGCTACTGATTTTCAAAGTCCCTAATTACATTTTCTTTGGTTAAAACGAGGAATTAAAATCACACTTTTTAGCAAATGACCAGCCTGGGGCTGGAATATGGAATTGTGTATCCTCATGCCTCCCTGGTTTCTCTGGATGGAGAGGGAGAGGCTTGTGTTTATCCTTGGAAGAGCTCAGCTTTCTGCACTTGGTGCAACAGTGGGAGGTCTTTTAGGGAGGTGCTGCTGCTGGTTGCTGGCTGTGACAAGGTGTTGGAGGCTTGCTTTTTGGGAGCTGGTATGGGAGTGAGAAAGGAGTGAGGCCCAGCAACAAAATTGGAGTAACTTGGAAACAGTGTGGATGATGCAATTTCTTGGTCTTTACAACAATTCTGTAAATTTAAAATATGAGGTCTACTTACGATCCCTCCCTTCTCTTCTCTGATGAGGGAGGAGAGGAAGTTGAGAATGCAAGGAACCTGGAATACATCACTGAGTATCTAAGTATGTTGAAAGAAATGAGGTCTACAGGATCAAGAAATGTGTTCTTGAAGGAAGACTATGTAAAGACTTGAGGGCATGCTGCCTTCTTCAGCTGCGTGTTTTGTCATACCTGGTGGGATTTTTCTGTGTAAAGTAGTTGATGAGGCTCCCCAACCTTTCTCTAACAACTGTTTGTTGATGATAGTTAGCACTCTGCTGTCATATTTTTCTCTGATTTAGTGGGCATGGTTCTATTTCTTCCATACGGCCTTTTCTTCTGCATGAACTGAACCCAGCATGAAGTGACGAGGGCAGTAAGTGTCTCTTCTGAAGAAAGCAGGCATTCGCTGTATTCTGACAGGGAGGGCTCATGCAGAATTACTGGTTCATGCATCAAGCTAGTGGCTTAAAGAATTAACAACTGATCATCCCAGATGACAAGGAACAGGGCATGAGTTTTTGCCATCAGTGTGGCTGCTTTTGCATTTATAATGGCTAGATGAGGCAGACTTCAGCTGAGCATGTCTACTGTTCCTTTGAGAGAGAAGGGAGGCACTTCAAATTTGTGAGCTCTCTTTGTGTGTCAGCTGTTGAAATATATGATGGTGAATTATCCACATGCATGAAGTAAAGTTGAACTGCATACTTCTTGTCATGTTGTTCTCTGGTTTCCATGTTTCTCTCTTTAGCCAAATACTTCCTTCTGTTGAGGGCTGTGCTGCCTGTAGCATGTTGTCCTCATCTGAGGCTCAAATGACCCTTGGTTTCCTGGCACTACACCAAGACAAAGACATACTGCTTCACAGGAGACTATGGTGCAACACTTACTAGGAATAGTGCAGTTAGACTGTGTGAGAATAAAAGACATGACCCTCCCCCCAGTTCCTGTGAGATACATCACCGAAGAAGTACATGGAGAAACCAGCAGAACCTTCATAGTAAAAGCCACACTGGAGCATACCACTGTCAAAAGCAGAAAGAAGTTGCTTCCCTGCCATCTGCTGGGGTATTTCATGTTCCTGTGCGGTCTTTCATCTGTTCAGGATGTGAAAAACTTTTTCCACCTGGTCTTTCTGCTATGGGCAGTGTGCCAAAGGGCACACCTGATTAGTGTACAGGGTCACCCCAGGAGATCTGGTTCAAGATTGAAACCATGTTCAAAGCACAGCACATTTGATGACCTGTGCTTTTCCCTAAAGGGGCTTTTTCCCCATAGCACAAAACAACTCTCACAGACTGGTGTGACTGATAATATCCACCCAGGAGGAGCAAATACTGTGAAGACAACCAGGTTGGCATGGAGAGAAGCAGAAGTGTTTTGGGATGGAGCCAAACAGTGAAATAAAAAGGCTTCAGGTTGTGTGTGCCATCAGTTAAGGTTCTGGGAGCTGTGGGTCAGCACAGCTTCCTTTTGAATTGTAGTCCTTGATTTTTGTTGTGGCTAATTTATCTTGTTGTTATGGCCATGTTGTGTGTTACCTTGCCCCATCTACCTTCACGGGCTATCCCTTGTTTCTGAGCTTTTTTTAATTGTATTGAGTTCTGCCATCTTTCTCAGACTGACCTGCCAGTGCTTATTTACGATGAGTAGAGCAGGGTGGAGTAGTGATGGTGAAATTGGGCAGCATGAGAATCCCTCTGAGTAGAGGGGAAGCATGCATTTCCTTGGGCTGAGCTTCTCTTCTGCCTTTTCCCTTACTCCTCACTACTTTCTTGACAGTGTCATCTCCTTTAATCCTTGTGCAGCAAAGGTTAATGTTAATGCTGTGTGTGAGGGAAGGAGTCCCTGTTGGCACAGGAAAATAATCATTTAATAAAAAAGTAATCATTGATCGGTGGCTCCAATCCGTCAAAGGTCACTTATTGATCCATCTCTCATTGTGAGTCAGGCCCTCTGTTTTAATGACCTAATTCCCAGGTAAGTTTCTCTGTTCTTTGGTAGGAGTGGTGCCAGGAAACCCTGCTTCTTACAGGAATGTCACTCTTGGCATGTCATGCCAGGGGGGAAAAAAGCCTTGCAGTAATCTCAGCTATCCATGCTTTAACATACTCCCAGTCCTGCTTGTTTCGTACATTTGCTATATAAAGGAAACCAAAAGTTGCAAAGATCATGGAGGCTAAATGTTCTTTTGCTGCTGGGGAAGTCTTTTCAGGCCAAAACTGCAGCACAGTAACAGAGGTAATGCAGAGGCAGGTAAGACATTTGGGAAGCTGTAATTGTTTCTTGTGCCCTAATTTCATATGAAAGAAGAAAGAACAAATATAAGAGAAGGCTCCAAATGTCTAAATTTTGTTAAAAGTTTATAGCAGGCATTTATCTTCCTTCTGGCCCTCTAACATGAGCTGTAGAAGGGCACACAATGATATGTAAAGATGTCACATTTTTGAGTGGCTACAGAGAAATTGAAGAGCAGCATGTAATCTGCTCACTGTCAGGGATAGCATTTACCAGAACTTCTAGTATGGTATCCCAGTGGAATTTTGAGATGTAAAAATCCTATAGGCTCAATTAGCTCTGGTGCTTGTAGGAAGGTAAGTTTTACAGAATTCTCTGAAAACCCCATCCAGATGATGGTTGCCAAAGGCTGCTGCACCTGCATGGGAGCATTCCCTCTTGCCATGTCTCTCACTTGGTACCCTATTCCCATACAGCACAAAAATATGTAATCCAGCCTTTTGCATAGAATCTTTTTATAGGCATACTAAAAGTGGCATTAAAAATATAGGACTTAATATATCCTTTGCTGCAAAGGCTGCTACATGTAATATTCATATTGTTCTAGAGTGCATGTGCACAGGTAATGTGGGGAGCTCAAAAAGGCTGCTGCCTGCAGTGCACATCTGAATGGAAGGGGCAAGAGCAACCCAGGCCAGAAGGGCTGTGGCATAAACTGACAGCCTCGGAAACGGAGATGACATTTCATGACATGATGTTGTAAAGTTAGTAAACAGGTTTTATGTCTTTACCTACAATCTCAGTTTCTGAAACAGGACACAGAGGCTTGATCTGAACAAGAACAGGAGGATGCTGGACTGGAAATGGAAACTGTGAATTTTGGTGGCAGTTTGCATCTGCAGTGTTGTAGACATCGGTAAGGCTTTGTTCTGTGCTCCAAATCTTAACAAAACACAGAGGAAGTTCACAGGTCTTTCAGAAATGCCTGGGTTAAATTTCAGGAAAAAATGCAGCTCAAAATTCTATCTTGAGGGCTTGTTGGTGTCTTTGTTTATAAAATATCCACTGTCTTAAGGATCTAATAAAAAATTTAGAATAAAAAAATACTTTGTAGCCTTACTGAAGCCAATGAAAATTGCTTCTGAATTCAGTAGTGTCAAATACTACTTTATTTCCCCCAATTTTTTGGCTAACATTAGTCATCTTCTTTCCCCAACAAAATGTAGACTCTCTACGCTAGAACTGTGTGCATCTGAGAACAATAACAGTAACTGAAGAGGATCTGTGTTCTGCTGCAGCCGTGACTTCCGGCCTTTCCTGCAGTCTTGGTGGGGTAGTGAACGTCTCTACTTTGTTTCTTTACACCCTGTTGGCTGCTTTGCTGTTGGAGGCTGATGTTTAGCTCCTGAAACATTTCTCCTTGAACGTCATATACCTCACTGGAATTTCCCAAGACATGTTGTATAATAAATGTATTGATACCCTCTGCAGACAAGGATGGTTTGTACAGTTGTATTTTACCATGTCTTGTAAGTGGAGGTCACTAGTTTTCTACTTCTTGTCTCTTGTGGGAGCAGGTATGTGTGTGGCACCCCTCTGATATTCCATGGGAACCAAGTTCTCAAAGATCTGGTAGTGTCTGTGTGTCTGTTAGGGGTGTCTTCAAGCCAAGGTGTAGAGTTACAGAAAGGCTATAAAATTTCCCTGGGGATTTCATTGCGAGCTGCCGGAGCGATTAATGAATAGCAGCAGGGTGCTATGTGGGTGTTTGCTCCAAGGCTGTCTCTGATTATACAGGACAGGGACTTGCACTTTTTCACACAGAAGGAAAATGGAACAGTAGTATTTTTCTTGGGGAATTTTTTTCCTCTTAGAGAGTGAACATGCTGACTTATGGAAGAGGAGTGCTGCTCCTCGCTTTTGCGTGGGTGTCAGATGAAGCCTGTACTACTGGGCTACTCAGTGCTGTGGTTCACCGCAGACTACATGGGTAAAGAAAGATTTTGGTGAAGGAGGTTCTGCTCTGGCCTCTCTCAGGGTACATTATTTTCTATGGTTATTGATGGTCTTGTAACTCTCAAGTGACAGAGCACAGTAGAGTCCTTAAGTGAGTTACAAAAGGCCATCAATAACTTGGAAATAAAGTACCAGGAGCTGGTCCCTCTTAAACCCAGTTAGAAGCAAACCCTGGTTTTAGTCTTTGAATTGATAGAGTTTGTGGTTTGGTTAGATTTTCACTTAAGGTCCTGGAGTGGCCAGGATGGCTGGCTATGCTGTGGAAAACAACTGCTCTGGAAGATGGCAGAAGGGGCAGGCCTGGGAAAGGAAAAGTAACTTGATTGTTTTTATTCTGACAATTGAGGGTAGGAGGAAGGAAGAAATTAATTCCATGGCTTGCAGCACAGAGAGCACAAAAATGTGGACATGAAGTAGTTTGTGGGGCATGTGTCATGAGGGAACACTTACTCTATTTCCTGATGGGTTTTTTACCATGGTACTCAGCTCTGGAGTTCAGGGTCTCCTCCAGTGGTAGAGGACAATGTTCCTCCTGACAGCATCTGTTGCAGGCCGAGAGGTAATACTTATGGAGTTGCCTTAGCAGTACCATCAGCTATCAACACAATAGAAGATAGTTCTGCAACAATACCTTGGCAGACCAGGGAAAGAGGAAACAACTGCAACTTTTTTTTTTTTTTTTTAATTGAAAGAAGTGGTAGATAGTTTATAACCATATAATATAACACTGGCAAAGCAGGTGGGGAATAGGATTCACTGCTTCATCTTTGGACAGGGATGGCTTTTGATCGTTGAATTTCTCTGTTGCTTATAGAGAGCTTATGATACACAGTTCAGCATTGCCAAATTGGATAGAGTTAGGTAATGGCACCACACCCTATGTCCAGTTTATTTCAAAGGATAGTTGTTGCCATTAACTTAAGTAGAAATACCTATCAATGACATAGATTTTAATTTTTGTGTTGTATTTTTATATGCATTAAAGAAAAAGCTCCCAAGCTAATCACAGTACATCTTTAAAATGTCTGGGCCTGTTATCATGACCCATGATCATAGAAGTGTCAACTTTAATAGCTTTATCCATTCACCATCTGTAAAACAGAACTTGTGTTGGTTTAGCCTCTTTCCTGATACTGAGGAGTTAAACTTTGTGGCGCGCAGTCAATTGCTTTAGATTAACGTATGAGACATCAGTTGGTCTGATAGTCACCATCCTTGTGGACACTATTAGCTTATGATGAATATAAGGTAACCTCATTTGGCTTAAGGCTTTCTTATTATGAGCTGAATTAAATTGGATTATTTGCTATTGACCAAGAACATAGCATCCGTGAGCTCCTCAGTTTGTGGGTGCTGCCTCTATAAGCCCCAGTTGCTTAACTGTGTGTCCATGCACCTGATTTGTTGTCCAGACCTCAGAGTCCTCCATCCAGCACTGTCTTTTCTCCAGTATTTTTCCTAACTTATAGTAAGAGATTTTTGCATCAGAGACTTAGTACAAACAAGCTGTGATTGACCTTTTAAACCAAAAAAGATTGCATGTTTCCAATATGAAGAGACAGCAGACAAGCCTCTGGCTCGAGGCATAAGATGGAGAAGAAAGGGAGGGATAAATATCAGAGGAGTAGGAATAAAGAACATGGCCTTGCTATGTGGAGCAGAGAAAAATGCCCAACTTCTGCTTGCTTTGTCAGTATTTTTGACATGTTGCAAGACACTTTGTAGTGGGAGTCTCTGTGGATAAAGGAGGAGGAATGTGCCTGTGTATATTTATAGACCATAAATACTTGTTTTGTGCACGTTTTAGATACTCTCTCTCATATGAAGATCCTCATATTTCTTCTCAGACTGACTTGGCATCTGTTCAGCCATACAGAGGACTTGTGTGCATGTAAATTCTTCTGTAGGAGTCAGCACTCCCTTGTGCTCTCTTTGGTTACCTCTAGGCAAGAAAGGTTTGCATTTCATCTGGGAGTTCAAAAAGAAAGATGCACTGAATTAATGTCACATGTGTGCTCTGGTTGTTGCCCATCCTGATTGTTTTGATCATTTTGTCCACGTTAGAGACTGCACTTCTGTGGGGGGTATTTTCTAAAGGAAGCTCAACTATCTCTGTATTTTTGGTTTTTAAGGGATTCAATGTATTTTGTCCTCAGAGTGGACATGGCTGACCTGTTGAAGAGAGTGCCGGGCAGAGCACTCTCTTACCAACATGCATAGAGTAGTTGGTAAGATGGATCATAGTTGCAGGAGGTGAAAGGTGGGTTATGCAGGGATTGTGTCTTGCCTGTTCCTATGAAGGGCTTCTAAAAGTCATAGTTATGATTATGCATGATTATTCCTTGAAAGTTCTCCATAAGATCACAAATACACAGTCTTGTGCTTACTTTCTTAAGTACTTTTTGCCTTTTATCTTAATTTTAAACTATGTTTATTATATTTGTACCTTTGACTTCTTGTGTGTTCTTTATCTAGGGGCAACATTTCTTCAGGTCATGTTAAATGATGACAAAGAAATGCAAAAACAAGTGCTGTGAAGCTATCCCTGGGCTCTTACTTAGTACAGCTTTTGGAGTTTACAGTTTAGCTTTGCATAAGCCTTAGTCAGGGTTGCATTCCCTGGTGTCCTGGTTTCAGCTGGTGTAGCGCTGTTTTTTTGATTTAGGATGAGAATAATATTGATAAAAACAGTGATATCTTAGTTGTTGCTGAGCAGTGCTTATACTAAGTCAAGGATTTTTCAGCTTCTCACACTGCCCCACCAGTGAGTAGGCTAGGAGTGCACAAGAAGCTGGGAGGGGAGGCAGCCAGGACAGCTAACCCTAGCTGGTCAGAGAGATATTCCATACCGTCTAGTGTCATGCTGAACAATAAAATCAGGTGGAGTTGGCTGGCAGGGTGTCGATATGCTG
The DNA here is from genome assembly GCA_013400415.1 of Scytalopus superciliaris. NCBI lineage: Eukaryota > Metazoa > Chordata > Aves > Passeriformes > Rhinocryptidae > Scytalopus > Scytalopus superciliaris. The sequence goes on from VXBX01004071.1 coordinate 38,130, forward strand.
CTTGGGGACTGTCTGGGCATTGGCCAGTGGGTGGTGAAGAATTGCATATGCATTGCTTGTTTTGTATACTCTTTTACCATCATTATTAATACTATTATTTTCTCTTCCTTTCCTGTCCTAGTATACTGTCTTTATTTCAACTCATGAATTTTACCTTTTTTCCGATTCTCTCCCACATCCCACTGTGGGGGAGTGAGCAAATGGCTCTGTGATCTTTGGCTGTCTGCCATTTTACCCCACACCAGTCCTTTATGGTTCCCCATATGGGGTACTAAGGGTTGTGATAAAGACCGATATGACCAGAGCAAGTTAAAATAAATTTGTTATAAACATCCATTGTAATAGTTTAGCAGTCACTGGTCACAATGTTGATTTATTTGCTCTCAGAGGTGTTGTGCTTGGATTCAGAGTTGTGTTGTGTAACACCTTACTTGCTGTTTATATTCCCTGTGGTGTTACCATCTCTGGGGGCTGGTCTAATTTTGCTGTACTGAGTAACACTGGCTTATGATAAAAATTACTGGTCATAAGACTATTTGTACTCAACATTGCCATCATCTCTGTACTTTGGGAACCATCTTTTGGAAACTATTAATAATTACACTCTTCACCTTTTCTCCTCAGAGAGGCAATTTGTGAGGGGAGACAAGGGGCAACACTTTCTAGTGCTCCTTCACCTTTCCCTCTCCTCAGGCTAGTTAAAATAGCTCTGAGAATTTTTAATATACTTGGGATGTTTGGACCAATGTCTTCATATGGCTGTGTCTCCTGGATGTGTTTCAGGTCGTGTTCAAGATTAAACATCTATTTATGAATGGCATTCAGAGGTCTGTTCTGAGGCTGGATAGTTGTGAGTGAAAGGATGTGTGGGATGGTATGGGCAAGTTCCTAGGATAGTGGGCACCTCCAGTGTTTTGGAACTTCACCCCTGAACAAGTGTAGAATCCTGAAAAACTAGTAAAACATTTGGAAAAATTATGCTGTCACCCTTGCAATTCCAGAGAGATACAAATCACTGCAACATGCTGAGGCTTGGCCTGTGCCCACTGAGCCCTGTTCAGTATCCTCAAGGGGAAGAGAAGGTCCCTGGATCTGATGACAAAATGACAGACCTTTTGGCTACTCCAACCCTGCTGACAAGCCCTTCAGCTAAAGCAAAGAATCAGCCTGTGCTGGTATCAGTCACACCTATAAACAAGAAGAAATACTGGATGCAAGTCAGCTTATGCAGTAAGGGAAGAAACCCCTGCTAAGAAGGGGAAGGAAGAAGAAGTGGACAAGGAAGGCTATTCCAAAGCAGGGCCATCATGAGAAGAGGAGGAGGTAGAGGTAGAACTTACCTGATCCCTATCCCTGAAAGAGCTGTGAGATAAGCAAAAAGATTTCAGCCACTGTTGAGGTGAGCGCATTGTCACCTGGCTGCTCCAGTGCTGGGATAAGGCAGCAGTAGCCTGGATTTAGAAGTAGGGAAGCCAAGCAGCTGGGATCCCTTCCTAAGGCAGGAGGCATTGACAAAGTGATTGCAAAAGAGGCACAAGCCCTCTGCCTCTGGAGGTGACTCCTGTTATGTATGAAAGAAAGGTATCCCTCCAAGGCATACGTTATGTCACACAAGCAAATGGGCCACCATGGAGAACTGTATGCAGTACCTGAGAGAATTAGCTGTGCTGGAGGTGATTTATGATGACCTGGACAATAAGCATCCAAGGATTCAATGAAGTCAAGTGTATGTGATCCATGTGGTGAAGGTTTGTTTGGAGTGCACCACTGTTGTATGCCAGCTCACTGGCAGTAGTGACCTGGAAAGACAGAGAGGGAAAAATGGTGGATGCGTTGGCTGGCCGACTCCAGCAATACAAAGAAAGTCTCTCTTCCTCCTATTTGGCCTGTGTCTCAGCTGTGGAGAAGCTGTCCCTGGAGCTCCACCAATTCAAAGAGGATATGTTCTACTTGCTGCTTCTATGGGCCTGTATTTTAGCTATTAGGAGTAAACGTTCCCCTGCTCAAGACAGAGAATATAGAGGGTACACACCATGGGCCACTTGTTTTACCTGCATGAGGAGAGAAAGGACAGCAAGAAGTAGGATGAAAATCTACCTCAACCCTAGAGGCACAGGAATGTGAGTTGCAAGGAAAAACAATCACAAGAGGGGGTTGTTCCAGGAAAATTGCTGCTCCAGTTTCCAGTGGGCAGTTCCTCAGACAGAATAGAAGGGTTGATCTTACTTCCAGTCTTAATAATGAGGCATCTGAATTGTATTTACAAAGAAGTGCCTAACAAATACTATGACCAAGACCAATGGGGCCTCTGGCCAGCTGGAGGAAGGAGACAACTGGGCTTATTGGACTGTGTGGCCTGGCATATCACACCCACAGGAGTATAAGGCTCTAGTGGACACTGGTGCACAGTGTACAATAATACTATCAAGCTGTAACGGGGCAGAACCCATCTGTGTTTCTGGAGTGATACAGGAGATCCCAACAGCCAACTGCACTGGAGGCTGAAGTGAAACCACTCCATTATGACTCACCCAGGGGCTCTATGCATAGACTATCTCAGGAGAGGGTATTTCAAGGACCTAAAAGGACACCAATGAGCTTTTGGTTATAGCTGCCTTGGAGATGAGAGAAGTAAACAGCTTTTTACCTTGCCCAGTCTCTCAGAGGACCCTTCTGTTGTGGGATTGCTGCAGGTTGAAGAACTACATGTGCTGATCACTACCACAATGGTGCACTGGTCACAGTAGCACACTATATTCTGTTTGTCAACCCTCTCTGTCAAGTGACCTGCAAGAAGAACAGTTCCAAATGGGGCCCTAACCAATGCCTTTGAACAGTTTGTGCAGTAGCCCTTAGTCCAGTCCAGGCAGAATAAAATGTAAAAAATAATACATGTTATATTACATCACAGCTGGGGAGAATGGCCCTACCTGGAACCTCTCGCAGAAAGAACCGGGGTCAACCCCTTGGCTTTTGGAGCTAGAAGTACAGGCGATCTGAGGCCAATTTGCAAACTTGAAGGCCATCCAGTTAGCTTTAGACATTGCTGCTGAGAAGTGGCCAGTGCTCTACCTCTATACTGACTCATGGATGGTGGCAAATGCTTTGCAGGGGTGGGGCTACAGCAATGAAAGCAGAGCAACCAACGGCACAGAGGCAAACCCATCTGGGCTGCTCAGCTATGGCAAGATATTGATGCCTGGGGAGAGGACCTACCTGTACATGTACATCATGTAGATGAGCATGTACCCAAGAGTCAGACCACTGAAGTATATCAGAACAGCCACCATGTGGATCAGGCTGCTAAGATTGAAGTAGTTCCAATAGATCTGGACTGGCAACACAAGGGTGAATTACTTCTATCTTTGTGGGCCCATGACACCTCAGTTCATCAAGGAAGAGAATCAACATATAGATGGACTTGTGACTGAGAGGTGGGCTTGACCATGGACACTATTGCACAGATCATCCATTAATATGACACAAACCTGAAATCAGGCAGGCCAAGTGGTTAAAGCCTCTGTGGTATGAAGGACTTCTAAAATATAAATATGGGGAAGTCTGGCAGACTGATTATATCACACTCTCACAAATGCACCAAGGCAAGCATCATGTCCTTAAAGTGGTGCAAGGAACCACAGGTTGGCTGGAAATATATCCCGTGCCCCATGCCACTGCCCAAAACACTATCTTGGACCTTCAAAAGCCAGTCTTACAGTGACATGGCACCACAGAATGAATGGAGTCAGATGACAGGGCTCACTTTCAAAACAACCTCACAAAGACCTGGGCCAAAGGGCATGGCATTGAGTGGGTATGTCACATTCTCTATCATGCACCAGCCTCCAGGAAAATCAAATGATACAATGGTCTGTTAAAGACTGCACTGAGAGCAATGAGTGGTGGGACCTTCAAACCGTGGGATACATATTTAGTAAAAGCCATGTTAGTGGTTAGTCAGCACTAGGGGATCTGCCCCTCCCGTGATAGGGGAAAGTGAGTGAACAGCTGTGTAGTGTTTAGCTGCCGGCTGGGTTAAACTCCAACCTGCTAGGAAAATACTTGAGATCTGAATCCACTGTCATGTTCTAAGTGCTGAGTGAATGTAAGTAGAATTTCAAGTTTTCTGTTGATGTTCTATCATTTTTACCTTGCCTTGTGATCCATGAATTTTAAGGCCGGAAACAGCTATTATGATGATCTACTCCAATTGACTGTGTAATGGAAGCTGTATGACCTACAGCATATGCTCATATATAGTGGAGCTCTTTTGGAGAGTTGAGACATTCTTGGGAACAGTACACTGGGAACAATTTCTCTCCCTCATCATCCTTCAGCTTTATCCTAAATACTTTCTAATATTCATTGGCTCTTTGGACCTCAAACTGTGCTTTCTCATGTTTTTTTCACAGTATTTAACTTGATCAGGGTAGGAACATAGGACTGCAAAGGACCTCCTGAGTCCTATGGTATGCAGCTTTATATCTCTAAAGAAATAATCCCCAGAAGTTTTTCCATGTCTGCTGCTTTTCTGGATTGATGACCATTTCAGAACTTCAGCCTGCTGATTGTTAGAAATACTATTTTACTTTCCAGTGTACACTTATAGCCAGTTTGTGCATCTTTGTGCTGGTGCCAGTATTAGTCTTCAGCTTAAATAAATCTCTCTTCTTCCCTGTCCCTAAAGTATTTACAGATAGTAGTCATCTCTCTTGGCCTTCGTCTTGTTAGGTTGAAAGTGCCATGTTGCCTTTGTCTTTTCTTATGAATTAGGCTCAGGGTTGTCTGGTTCATCCTCAGAGGCTTTCTCAAAACTTGGTTAGCATGGCTACCTCCTTTCTGAGCACAGATGGTCAGAATAGCATGTGCTGTTTCAGAGAAGGTCTAACCAGTGTCTGGTATGATGGCTGGAGGCGAGTCTCAGATGTGTTAGGATCTCTGCATCCTGCTGTAAGACATTTCAGTGCCAAGTTTGTGTGCAAATCCACGTGTTAGGACTTAGCACGGAACTCTCCTGTTTTAAATGTCTGCACAAACTGTGTTAGCTCATGTGGTGTTTGCAAAGAAGAAGGATCTCATTTTCATTGCATGGGTGATGGATGTTGGTCCTTGTGAAAGCATAGACTCAACATCTGTTCCGGAGGCATTGGTGGAATTTCCTCAGCCCTGTAATTGGGCATAAGGTGTAAACTTTGACACGGTTTCCTACATTGTTCTCTTGGAGAAACTGACTGCTAATGGCTTGGATGGGTGTGCTCTTCACTGAGTAAAAACCTGGCTGGATGACCAGGCCCAGAGAGTGGTGGTGAATGGTGGTGAACTCAGGTCGTGACCAGTCACAAGTGGTGTTCCCCAAGGCTCAGTGTTGGGGCCAGTTCTGTTTAATATTGTTACTGATGATCTGGATGACAGGATCAAGCACGCCCTCAGTCAGTTTGCAGACAACGCAAGTTGAGCAGAATGTGGATCTGCTGGAGGGCTGGAAGGCTCTACAGTGGGATCTGTACAGGCTGGGTTGATGCATTGAGGCCAATGGCATGAGGTTCAACAAGACCAAGTGCTGGGTTCAGCACTTGAGTGACAATAACCCCCACACAGCACTAGAGGCTGAGGGAAGAGTGGCTGGAAGGCAGCACAGCAGAAAAGGACCTGGGGAAGCTGGTCGACAGCCACTGAATGTGAGCCAGGCTGTGCCCAGGGGGCCAAGAAGGTCAGTGGCATCCTGGTCTGTATCAGCAATAGTGTGACCACAGCTGGACTAGAGCAGAGGTTCTCCCTCTGTACCTGGCACTGTTGAGGCCACACCACAAGTACTGTGTTCAGTTTTAGGCCCCTCACGGAGGTGCTGGAGCATGTCCAGGGAATGGCAACAGAGCTGGTGAAGGGTCTAGAGAGTAAGTCATATGTGGAGCAGCTGAGGCAGCTGGGGTTGTTCGTCCTGGAGAAAAAGAGGCTCAGGGGAGACCTTGTTGCTTTCTACAACTTCCTGAAAGGAGGTTGTAGTGAGATGGGGGTTGATCTCTTCTCCCCAGTAACAAGTAAAAGATGAGAGGAAATGGCCTGAAGTTGCACTGGGGAGGTTTAGACTGGATAGTAGCAAGACATTCTTTACCGAAAGGGTTGTCAAGCACTGGAACAGGCTGCCCATGGAAGTGGTTGAGTCACCATCCCTGGAGGCATTTATAAGACATGTAGATGTGGGACTTAGGGACATGTTTTAGTGCTAGACTTGGCAGTGCTGGGTCAACAGTTCAACTTGGTGATCTTGGAGGTCTTTTCCAACCTAAACAATTCTATGGCTCTCTGATTCTATAATCCTCTTGTGTTTTCATACCACCTTATATTGTGATACTAGGACAGAGAATTTAAGTACCCAAAGTCTGGAAATTGAGAGTTTCTGTTCCCACAGTGCCAATAAATTCTCTTCTCCATGTGGTGTGTTTAAGCCACAATTGTGATAAAATCTACAGCAAAACACAAAATCTTAAATTTGTACTTGGGACTAAATCATTGTTATGATGGGAACTGGATGTTCGTAATCTGTGAATTTTACATGACTAAATACCCAGTGAATAAATTTGCACTGTATATGGCACAATTGTAAAAGAAACAGTCCACAAAGAAAAAAAATTATGACATGCTGTGGTTTCATTTCTTGGTATTATGTTTAGTGGTTTCCTTGTCTGAATGTGAAACTTTGAGGAATAAAGAGCTGCCAGGACACAAGTCTCACCCCTCAGCAAATGTGGCATATTGTCTTTTATCCTAAGAAAAGGAAGAGGACCTTTTATAATAGAGGGTTTTCCATTTGAGCAGATAAAGGTATATAACATGATCAAGTGGTGAGAAACTGAAATAAATGAATTTGAACTAGAAATAAGGTGCCCATTTTTAACAACTGTGATAATTAGGCCTTGAAAAAGTACTCTAGGAGTTGTTATGAACGCTCCATTAATAGAAATCTTTAAGACAGGATTGGATTTTTTTTGCCCTGCTTCAAACAGAAGAGAGTTCAGAGAAGTTCTCAGACTAGATGACCCCCCAGGGATGGTTTCTGGCTTTGTAATTCCTGAATCCTCCAAGAGTCATATTCCAACCTTGGTTATACAAAAAAGATGATCTTGCTGGTTGACAGAAACAGAAAAGTGTCTCTTTCACATCGTCCTGGTATGTTATCAGGGATCACAAAAAGTTGTGTGTCTTGCATTCCTATCTATAAAATTGATGTAGTATTTTTTTCCTTATATGGGTGTAGAGACTTGAGATCCCTCTGTACAGAGAAGCTTGGGATTTATAGGGCTGTTTCCATATGTGTCATGCTGGGTGTTTTTTTTCCTTAGGTGTTTGCAAGTAGGGCTTGGAGACACCTGTCTCTGGTGTTGACTAGAAACGAATCATGTGCCAGAATGTGGCTGGGCAGAGGAAGGTTGGATTACTGCATCTTCGGGCTGCCCACATTTCTGGCATGTGTGTGTAGAGCAAAGTGAGAGGATGAACCTGTCTGACATAACTGCTCTTCAGTGCTTACTTTATCTGCAAAGGCCTGTGTTCAGCAATGGCAGACTGACCACAAACAGAAACGCAAGGGAAAAAAAGAATCCCTCTGTTTCTGGGTGCATTGATTCAAGATCCTTAATTGCCAGTTCTTCATCAGTCCATTGTATCTGGGAGTATAATGGAAGCTAAAGACTGGAGAAGTGCAAATGTTGGAGATGGTAGGGTGATAAATAGGCCTGAAAGCTATCAGTAATTTCTTTGACAAGTGCTTGAGATCTTCACCCCTTCCCTGTCTCTGGGAAGATGGCATAGACACTGAAAGTCGCCATGGCCCCTTAAAATATGTGTACATGGAATTCATGATCATTGAGTCTTCTGACACAGACAGTGAAAAACTTCCACCAGAACAAGGTAGGGCATGGCTAGTTTACATTGCTGTCACATCACCAACATTTGATTCTCTCTCACTCCTTTTCCTGCCTGCTATCTGTGTGAGGGAAATTCTTAGTCCCTTTTGGCCCTGAGGTTGTCCTTCCCAGCTGCATACCACACAGCATGCTCAGCCTGCCACAGCGCACCATCAGCTTTTCAGGAGCTAATTGGATAAACTCTACTCTAGAGCCCATTGAACTTGCCTGTAACGATGCTTAATTAAAGTGCAGAAAGTTTGAAGAGATAGCAAGTTAAGGCTTAATGTAATAACGAAATGGCACTATTCTACCATCTGCTTCCTTCAAGACGTTAATTGCTTCCACATATTTGTTTGTTTTAATTAGGAAAGAACCTTGATTAAAATGGAATGAGAAGGAGTAAGGGTAGAGGAATGAAAGGCTGGAAGGAGAGGAAGATGGGAGTGCAGGAGAGTGAGAAAGGAACGGAAGATGAACGTTTGACCATGCTGCTGAATGCTGATCAGCAGCTGTAGAATAGCCACAGAGGAATAAGTATGTTGGCACTCATGGACACAACCTGGACAAGCAACACAGTGTTGTGTCACTGAGACACTCGGTCATAAAAGAAGAAAGGAACAAGTGAAAAAAGAAAAAGCATTTTCCATGGAGCAGTCTGTGTTATAACTACTTCCTACCCACTTCTTCAGAATCTTTCCTGATTGTGCACTGTGACTGCAGTGCTTTGTTTTTGCAGTCATGAGTACTAACCCCCGTGGAAAGAAAAGGTAACCAGATTTCTCCCATGCTCACTTACTTTTTTTCCTCCCCCTTGAACTACCATCCGTCTGCATTAAGCTCATCTTGGAAAGACTTCAGTTTCTTATGTGTGGCTCCAGATAAAAGCACTTTCTAATGATTGATAACCATGTCTGCTTGAAGACTAATGTCAGCAATTTTCTCAATAGATGACTGATAAAATAAAACTTAAAAAATAATTAAAAGCCACACTCCCCTGTATTCCTAAGTAGTGGCATTGGCTGAAGCTTCAGTGATAGAGAGTGAGAAACTTTTAATTTGATTCATCTGACTCACCATTGTCTTTCCCTTTTCTGTTTCTTTCTCTCTGTGTCTCTTTTTTTCCCCTTCCCTTTCCCCTTTTTACCCTCTTGAGAGTGAAGTCTGATTTCCCAAGCAAGTATAAATGTAATTAAAGTCAAACACAGCTCTTAAGAAAGGGAATCAACTAATTTCTTTTTGGGGCCGTTGGTATTGTGAACAGATTTTGATAATGGGAAAGCACTAACCCAGGAGCATGAAATGGGCATACTGTAGTCACTGAAATAATACAGTGTTTAATAGCATGATGAATAAAAATGCTTGTTTTACAGGAGACTGTAGGCCTTGTGTTATTCTGTTTTTGACATTTCTTCCCCACCTTGCTCTCTGACAGAGGCTGTAGCTTTGACATACCCAAATCTACTGTCCCAAAGACTGAATTTTTTTATATGCTATTTAGATTTTTGTTTTTAAATCTCTTTCACTAGTGGAAAGTAGTTCCATTCCTCTTTGGCAAGTTTGAGAAAGCTTGTGGTCAAAGAAAAATCTTAAATTAACTTAATCTCTTACCTGAACATAGAAAAAAAATAATCCCCAAACCAAAATCCTCACCTGATCACCTTGAATAGATTGGTGAATATTTTCTTTGATAACTGTGGAAAATGTGTGCTCAAACACTTATTATACACTGTGTCTGTATGGACAAATATTTTGTAGCTGGTAGGGTTAGTACAAGGATAAGAGCATGGCTTTTCACCTGTGGATCTCTGGTTCAAAATCAAGTGCTTTAGTTTTGTCCTTAAAACATAGTGTAATTGCTCCCTTGGGGCAGGATAGGAGACTCACTGGATCAATTCTAATCATGTTGCTTAGTGTTATGCACTTGAACACCTTCAAAATGTAAGCTATAAAGGAACCAGAGGAGATCCCAGGTTAGTAGAGACTGCAGATTAAACTGAATGGTATGCTGGGGTGCCTTGTG